>WMED01000286.1:0-37985 GCA_019650415.1 Pipa parva
AAATTTCATGATTGCACTATTTCAAATTATTCTAATTCGTTGACCAGCACTTGTAGTGCTTGGGGGAAGACTCAGGGACTGGGATTCAAAATTAAAACATGACTGTCCTGTGGAATCAGGGACACTTGGGAGGTCTGTTATTATTATCTTTCCATTTTAACTCACCTGCTGAACGAGAATTGGACATTTCTACTACTCGGTCACAAATTTCATTTCCGATGAATTTCCAGTTTTTCAGTGTGTCATTAATATCTTTTTTAATTGCCGTCTGCTCCGACTTCAGTGATCTTAGCAGCAACAAGGCTTTTGTCAGACTGGAGTACTGTTTAGCTGTCTTTTCTCTGTATGATCAAAATAAAATAATTCTGTATTAAAATCTTTAAAAAGAAAGAAAAATTTTTAAATATTTTTCTTTTGTTGCCTTTGGCCTCTAACACACTAACTTTTTGTTACTGTGCACTTCAGCTGCAAAAAAAAATCCTTGGAAAATGTGGAATTGAATTATTTGAATGCAAAAAAAAAAAATAAAAAAAAACATATATATATATATATATATATATATATATATATATATATTTAACTCATAGATTCCATCAATTGAACAGCATCTAGGAGTTGTAGTTAAAAAAAGATCAGGTTGCTATAGACAGCCCATTCCTAGATTACAATGACAACAATTATGACAAGTAATATTGTTGGATGTCCTGAATTTATCAAGCTCGAAAATCAATTCTCCTATGCCCTACCAAATTCAAATCATTCTTGCCCATCTTGTTTGATTGATAAAGTTATAGCAAAATCTCAAAACATTGCAGGTTGCTTAATTAAATTGATGAAATAAAGAAGTAAAAATACTGTAAAGCAAATGGTGTGAATATATTTGTAGTGTAAATGCAAAACACATGCAATATGGACTTTAAAAAGAAAGAAGTGGTGCTGGGAGGTTTCATAAATCTGAAGTTACAGTGCACAGCCTGCAGACTCATGGTGGAAGGGGATAGGTTCACCTAGAACATTAGAAACCAACCTCATCCTGCTTGGTAAAAATTAGCTCACAGTAGACAACAGGTTCTTTCCTGCTTTCTCAACATCTACTGTTTTACAACCGAAACTTGCATTTGCTTTGGGAGTGAAGGAACACTGGGTTTTTCATTACCAACATTTTTCCAAAATAAAACTGATGACACTCTGATTTATTTCAAATTTATTATAATCTTCATGACCAAATTAAATTGAAGAGTAAGTGGTAAACATACTGATGTATATCTCTCAGCTTGTATAACCTTCTGACCTAGCCTCAGACTCTAGTTTTTCCATACTTCCCAGTCTACTGCAGAATCCACAGACAAAATCCCCTTTATTTTGTCCTAAACTGAACTTGCTCTTTTGATATTCACATTTTTTTTATGATTTTCAAACAAACAATGAACAGTTTGCAAAGACCTTATAGGATCCTTCCAATTTCTATAATTCTACCTATGCAGTCTATCTGGGTAGGAATTGTTTATTTGGCTTTGGCATGCTTCAAGTTCTATGTACACGTGTTAGAGTTACAGAGAACCAAAACTGTACGGGAGTAAACAGTAACTCTAATTTATATTCAATCTATATTAATTGCTTATGTCATTGGTATACATGACATTTCTCTTATGCCTAAGCAATCACTAACATAGACCTATTAGATCCCCTTGAAACCCTTCTAAGATTAAAAATGGAATTAACAGGGATGAATACCAAAAGTAGTTAGCCAAGAACTAAACATTTCCCATGTCTACCAAACTCGCAACTGAGCAGGGACAGAGGGACCAATCATCTGTGGCTGTTCCAGTCTGACACCACAAAGCACAATACAGCTCAGATCTAACTGAGGAAGCAACAAGCTACCTTGTGTTGTGTTGCTACGACAATGCACTAGAGAAGCAAGATGATGTACTGGGTTATTTATTAATTATGGACTGTACAATCACCCTAGAGGTTCCACTGCTTCCCTTTGAAAGAAAGGTCCATTTTATAGGACTTTATTATAGTGACATGTCTGTATCTGTGTAAGGGAAACCTGTTGTGTATCTGTGTGTCCGTGTGTGTATCAGTGTCAGACTGTGTCCGTGTGTGTATCTCTGTCAGACTGTATATATTTGTGTCAGACTGTGAGTCTGTGTTTATACTGTATCTGTTGCAGATAGTGTATCTGTAAGTCTGTTTGTGTCAGCGTGTCTGTGTCAAAGTGTGTTTGTGTGTGTCTCTGGGTCAAAGTGTTTCTGTGTCAGAGTTTGAGTATGTAGCATAGCTATCTCTGTGTGTGGGATCAGTGTGTATATCTGTGTCAGAAGATGTCTATCTCAGAATGTGTCTGTAAATGTCCCTGGATCAGAGTGTGTGTGAATATGTGAATTTGTCTTTGTCAGTGAGTGCGTTGTGTAAGCGTGTTAGTATCAGAAACTGTATGTCAGCATGTGTGTCTTGGTTTTTGATTATCACTATAGTTCTCTAGCTAATAAATGGCAAGAGCGTTCACTATGTATTATAATTCTAGCATGAGCTTCATATGTTATTTAATCTTCCTTATACCTGCAGAGCAACTCTGCATCTCCTTTAAAAATACAGTAAACTATATATATATATATATACTGTATATATATAAAGGGTCTCTTTGTTTCTTTTGAGTAAAAGAGAGACCCTCATTTAAATCTATTTAGCAGTAAGAAATCTGCACTGTATTAACAGTTTTTTTTTCAATAGGCATTATATATTCACTCCAAAATATGTTGTATATCTAGATTCTTGATGGCTAAAAAAAACTGTAACCATTAAAAGAGGTCTTCCCTAGCAATAGCATACATCTAGGTAATAAATATCACTTGTGTATGTTGCTGTTCTAAATTATCCACATTGTGTTATCAAAGGTATACCCTGCAGCAAGGCTTGTAAACTTCTACCATTAAAATAGCCAAACACTGGCTTTCAGATTCACTGGAAAACATTATGTTCTTCTCCTATGTATAATCTGTTTTTTATGATGTAGAAAACATGCATTGTTTGGTTTTTACTGTCAGACAGTTTCCCATAGGCCACCCCATTATTTATTTTGCTAAAAGCAAAGGTGTAATGAGCAAATCTGTTTTACTTTTTCCTGTAAAAATTGAATTTTCTCATTATTATGGAACAAACAATGATGTCCTTTAACTTATGATTGTACATGCTTCTCTACAGGCAGGTCAAAGGTTGTTCAACTTGGTTTTAAACCCTGTAACTAATCTGATTTGGTCAAGATGATTGATACAGATTTCTACCACTTCCTACTAACTTTGCTATGACAACAGTGCTCTGTGTATGTCACAGGAGAAATGATAAAAAAAACTACCTTACAACTTGACATGCAAATGTTTTAGTTGTGGTCATCTTTAAACGTGTGAAACTTCAACAGATCATACACTATACAAGTTGCGCTAAAATTGAAATAGTTCTTGCTCACCCTAAGAGTTGCTTCTGGTTTTGAGCTGCAACGACTTCTGCTTTACACTTAGTAAGCTCATTCTCCATGCATTGCATATCATCTTTTTTTAATTGCAGTTGTAACAGAGTCATCTGCAGCCTAGAGACAAAAAAAAATTAAGAAATGGACTGAATATTAATGCACAATATCATTTTCTTTTTTAAAAATTTGTTGAACGTTAATTTTGATTTTATGTTACTGTTTGTAAGGAACTACTGACTGTTTAACTTAGCAACCAGGACCAGAATCAAAAATTATAGAGCCCCCCACAACCTGATGAGGCTCCCCAACATGCTTATATGAAACCTAGTTACAAAGCAAACTGTCACCAATCAGCATCCAATAAGCCATAATCTTCATTTGTCATTACTCACAAACCTACATTTGACTACGTAGCTAGTCCTCCCTGGTTTCACAAGCTGATGAGGTCCCCCATAAGAGTATGACATGTAACCAACTGTTTGCACCCGATCCAAACAATGACAAAGTCCTAGTAGCAGTGGGTCCATTAGGACCCGGTCAGGATGTTCCCCAGGCCCTATGCGGACCCAACTGGTAGTTATAACCTTCTCTTCTCTCTCCAGCCTTGCATGTGGCATCGACATGTCACTTGAGGGGGGCCTCTGGTGGGCCCACTCTGGCCAGTCCAGCACAGGCTATGACAGCTGTAAAAAATGTTATTTATAATAAATCTGCCATTAGTGAAGGTTTCTCTGGGAGCAGATAATAACAAATAATAACACAGCTAGTAACAGCAGAAACACAAAAATCAAAACAGAAAAACAGTATATGGGGAAACCTGTTTGTGAGATAAAAATTTAAACAGTTTAGGAATATACATTCCAGTATTTAATACTGGAAAATGTTCCTTATCACACTAGTCTTTATCAAGTATAAAAAAATCAAGTCTATGCTTAATTTCACTGTCTGCACAGAGAAGTGCTGCCTGCTTCCTTTGTTGTGGACTGTGAGCACAACAGGTGAGTACCAGGGGATTATAATACTAAGATAGAGGAGTGGAAAGTAAGCATTGGCATTGAGTGGGCAAGGTTTGAGCACAGGGAAGAGGAGGGGAAATTGTAAAACCAGCTGCCCATATCCAATTGCATACAAAGTTGCGTCAAAGAAATAAGACCTCTCCAACAGGGACTCATTTTTAAAAGAGTTCACCTGTTGAATTCACCTTGCTACAATTTGAGTTGCATCGCCAAAATAGACGCAAATTCACTTCTCAGTGTTGACTAAGTGGCAAATATACTTGTTGAACAGGAGGACAGCAGCGAATGCTGTTGCATGTGTAGTGTGACATAGTCAGTTGTTTATAAGTCCCCCAGTAAAGAGCAGTGAAGTCAGTCTACCCATATATTCCACTAACTGTATTGTGTGAATATTCTGTTTCTATGTCAACTTGTCCCTAGGTCATGTTGTCACTTAGTTGCAATCGACCATTGTCTCTTTTGAATAAATAGTTGCCTTATGCAACACTGGAGCCCTGCCATCAACCCCCCAATTCGGCAGTCTGAAGTGGAAAAGTCAAACAGGTGATTTTGGAGCAGTTCACCTAGTCTCACCTTTACATGGTAATTCAGACTTTAGTCAATAACCCCCTTAGAAGGAAATATAGAGGTTCATGGAATGAGTAAAGTATACACAATCTATCTAACAATATAGATATATTAACTGATGACCATTCTGTGTTTCCTGCAATGAACAACAATCTGACAACTGTTTATCATTTGGGACAGTAAATCTGGCCTACCAGTGCTATTGGAGCTTGTATGCCAATGGCCTGATCTCAAACATTTCAATCATTCAGATAATTTCCAGCCAAAATCTGTAACTTTGTCTATAGCTAAATTTGGATATAATCTGGCCATTTCACTATTAGCTAAAAAAACCCAAATTTTACCATCCATACCCCACTTTCTACACAGAATGAATAAACGATGCAGCAGCACATATTTTATAACTAAAGTAAAATCAGTAATATGACTGTCATTATACGTGTATGTCTTTCCATTAGGAGAATATTAAGTGGAAAAAAGAAAAAAATGGGGTAATTTGCCTTTAGCAAGAACTGATTAGTAGGCAGATAAAGTCCATGGGGTTTGATATGACAAGTCTTCTGCAGAATCTGTAGTGTAACTCAATGGCTATAGGAAGGTATGTAAGTTACAATGTAGAAACAAACACAGTCTAATATGACTATTACCAGAGAATTTAAAGTAGGTCGTTGTGTTTGGCATAAAATCAATTAAGCAACTTTAGATACTTTAGATATTTAGCATATTCTTGTAGGAAGGGAACTTTCATCTTTCTTGTAGTCCAATTAAACGCCCCAGATCAGCTCTGGAGATTTACTTATGTATACAGTACATGCCACAGTATGAATGCAAAGCAATGTGAATACCTTTTCTATGATGTAATATATTATAACCTGCAGCATCCTGTTACCAACAATGCTCCAACACTTGATAGACTACATATGCAGTGCAGAACTGCCAGTTTTTCAGACTAAATTTTACTAGGTCACATTACATTACATGGCAACATAATAATTTAAATAAATAATGTAATGGGATTTTCTTAAAAAGGAACCAGATTGGCAACCCTGTATGACCCAGAATAAAATCAAGTCTGTAATTTAGCAATTCAATATGTAATGTATTTCTCTGGGACAAACTTGTACAGATGGTTCAACTGTAGCTAATTTAGGGCAAAATTTATTGAAGTTGAAAAGTTTTTGACCTTTCGACTGAAAAATGTGATTAAAAAAAAATTTAAAAATGATCGAAAATTCGCAATCGAATTTTCAATATCGCGATATCAAATTTTTCCGCCAAAACTATATCCGATATTACGGATTTTCCATAGAAATAAATAGATTGAAATGTTTCGATCGAAAATTCAATATTGCAAAAAAAATTCAATATCACAATATTGAATTTTCAATATTGCAGTAAACAAATTAATTTTTTTATAAATTACTACTCAATATCGCGAGATCACGTTGAAATTATCAATATTGCGATATTGATATTTTCAACTTTATTAAATTTCACCATTAGAAGTAAATGCATCTACTAAATGCACCTTCTCATCTCACTTTACCAGTTACAGAATAAGGAAACTCTGCATTTCAAAAGCCACTGAAAGACTCTAAGGTTAGGTTCACACAAGCGTATTATGCTCAACGCATAATACGCTTGTGTGAAAAAAAAATACAGCTCAATGCAAGCCGATGGTACTTACCTAGTTCTGGACACACCAGCTTATGATGCTCATACGCTGGGTAAGGAACGCTGTGTGTCGCATTTTGGCCGACGTATTTTGTGCCAAAAATGCGACCACACAGGAAGTGATGTGAATGCCAAGGTGGCGTTCACACTGTTGCTGGTGAGTTCAAAAGAAAAATATACTTGGCATATTTTTCTTATTTTCATACTAGCATATTATTCGCTGAGCATAATACACTTGTGTGAACCTATCCTAAAGGTCCCCACACTTCACACCTTTAGATTAAAGGCTCAATCAACACTTTCTCACATCATGTCCTGTACCTGCAATTTGGTGGATTACTTAATTGTATTAATGTAACTTCACATTTTAATTATTGTTCCATATTCCATATGGGTGTCAAACCTAATACATTTTATAACACTGTACCAGTTGGTGACTTTGTAATTTACATTGTTGTTTAACTGATAACATTTTACTGTATAGTAACAATCTGTTACTTTTTAGTTTTGATGCTAAATTCATTACATTTTATTTCTCTGTTCCAGTCTGGGACTTTTTTAGTTGACTATGATGCTAGGATGTTAAACTGATAACATTTTACTGTGTTGTAGCAGTTTCTGTATAAATTTGTTACTCTTTAGTTTTTTGTTCCATGCCGTGCCTGAAGAAGAGACCTAAGTAGTCTGGAAAGTTTGTATTTAAAATCAATTCAGTTAGGCAATAAAAGCTCTCACTTATATTCTAATTGTCTCTGCTTATATCTATGGCTAACATGTTGATACACTCTCTAATGCATCTACTATTTCATGATTAGAAACCTGCATGGTTTCTTGAGAGGAGGGACACATTTTCCTGTAGGCACAAGAGGTCTAAAGGCAGGTCCAAGAGAAATTTCATCTTAAAAATCTTTATTTTTTTAATTAAATAGATTTAATCTAATGTAGCCTGGTTGGGGCACCTACAAACTTTGGTTTCCTGATGCTCCAATCCCAGCGTAAACCTTATTTGACATAATCCACATAGACAGATTCATTAAATAAGACAAAAACACACAGAAGCTCATTTTAGACTCTGCTAGGTACACCTACAAGAGGTCCAAGGCCAGTGCCAAGGAGAAGGAATGAAAGTGAGCACATGCAGCAAATTAAAATAGATGCTGTAATCCAATTATATCCCTGACCCCTGCCTTATAAGAACAGTTTAGCTACTGACCACCAGGGCCTCAGTTTTAAATGAACCTCTATTTAGAAATAAAGAGAGTTGCATATCAACACTGTCTGATGGACTTCGTAAGGATAAATACTTACCGATGAATGTCTTGAATGACTGTTCTTCAAACTTGCAATTGTAAAGTCCCAATCCAGCCCCTGATCAATTTCATCTCTCCTTACCATCAGTGCACTCAGAAGTGGTTTCTATGATTTAACACCTCTTTTGCACATGCCCACACTTGCTGGGAAGACAAAGAGGTAGATGGAGGCAAGCTTGTGTGCTGCCAGCCCTGCTTTCTAAGCCTGTTTCCTCTGCAGTTAAGTTTGGAATCTCAAGTCAAGAACTGTCTGAGATTGCACACCTGAATTCATTGAAGTCCCTCTCATGATTTTCCAAACTGATGTGCTACAGAGAAGGTAGATCAAACTGGCTTCTGTTACAACAATGGGCAACCACAGACATTGTGACATGAAGTCATTATGTCATTGCTGTGTCACATGATGAAGCAGCGATAGTGGTGGGTGCCCCGATATTGGGGTTGGTGACAGCGATTCATTAGATATATAGGGCAGGACTGATTGGTACTTTAGGAGGCATAGGAATAACTGCCATTCCAATCCAAACAGCAATTTTATTTTTCTGGTGTTACTAAAACCAGAAATGCTAGAAAATAAATAAATTATATATTAGAAATATCATTTATTTAACAGTAACAATTTGTTTCTATTCTTTATTGCCCCACTAATTTTAAAATGGAAAAAAAATAATTTGCAATTCTACTGCAGAGTAAATAATACTTAAATAAGTAGATAAAAAAAATAACATGATGTTATTGAATCTTTTACTAGCTAACTATATTTAAATTAGATGCAAGCTTTCAGAGCTTAGTATGCTACATGAACTGGCTTCAGATCTTGCAATGATTTTCAGTACAGTAAGCTATAAAGATAATAAACAACCTTTTTTATCTACAAAAACTATTACATTCGTTTATTGCTTGAAAACATACAAACACAAACCATTTGCAAGAGACACTAACACCCTCCATGAAAACCTAATTATTAGAATAATCATGCTATCTATTGAACGGAAAGGTTTCTTGGTTCAAAACAGTATATATATATATATATATATATATATATATATATATATATATATATATACTGTATATATTATGTTTATAGTAAACTGCAAGCTCTGAGAGGCAGGGCCTTCTACTTCTCTGTTTCAGTCTGTAATGTCATATGATACCATTTTATGCAGCGCTACAGAATATCATAGACATACCTGGGACCCCTGGAGTTTTTTTTAGCTTAATGACACTATTTAAGTGGGTGTGTCTACAAGATTTGGAGGCAAGTAGGAGGTTTAGGCCAGATTCAGACTGGCGTAAATATACCAGCGTTTTTTAGGAAAGTGCGCCCCAAAAATAGACCAGCATATATCTGGGATACACTTTTATATTATTCTGCCTGGAAGCATTTTTCATGTTGCGTACGTATGCCCGTCGAATATACAACAGCAAGTGTTCACACATATAGCTCTAGTGTGGCCATAACAGGTAAGGCACATAGGGATTCTCAGCACGTGTTTTTTTTCAAGCCCAGCGTCTATGCCAATGTGTACCTGTCCTTAGATCCTAAAAGGTTTGGGACCCAAGAACTTGAAAGTTTTGCAAACTGGAGTCTCTGTGTAAACTCAGCAAGTTCTCAGGTCTAATCGTTTTATAAATAAAGTTGTATAGTTGCCCATTACTGACGGGGGAGTAGTATTATAGTGGATAAGGAAATCCCTGTATGGACCACTAAATGACCATTTAAAGCATATGTTCACAAAAACTAGTGTGTCAGGCAAAAATAAGTGAGCTAGAGGCTTTAGTCGTTGAAGTATGATTGAGTAGGTAAAGTTGAAACATTGCTTGTGATTCCTCTTGTGGTTAATATAAATGGCTATATGCTCTTTAAGAAGGATAGCACAAGTGAAAAGTGGCAGAATGTATCTGTGTGTTAGAAGTGACATAACAGAGAGTGTAAAAGAAGATTAAGTAGATGATGTACTGTATGTGATACAGAAACATTATAATTAGGACTAAATACTCTAATAAAAACAAATCTGCTAACTGTAGGTATTTTTTAGCCCCCTTCAAATAGCAGAGGTGGTAGAAGATCAGCTCATTACACATACTGAAAGAGCTACACAGGATGGTGGTAATTTCAGCTAAATTTTATGGTACAGTTTATTGAAGCCCCAAATAGAAACAAGTCATTTAATTTCTAACAATATAGAATTTATTGAAAATATATTTAGAGGGTATGAAAAGTTTGAATAAAACATTATTTCTATTTGGCTTTTATACATGTAGAAAGTCAACTTAAACATTAAAATGTAACGATTTAAGGATCAGTAGGGCTTGCTTCTTGATTAAACAGTCCTGCTCCCACAGCAGTGTACAGGCTCTTCCTGTATAGTGCTGATAAGTCCTGCCCCCAAGTGACATCACTCACTATTCAGAGAGCACGTTCTTGTGTAGAACCCTTTCCTCTTCTCCTTATATAAAAAGCCTGTTCCTACCCTGAGCATGTGCAGATCAAAGTTGTTTGATTGCCTCTGTGGCCGGCGGTGGAGAAAGAAAGTCAGGGAAAGGAGAGGACAGGGCCACACACAGCAGGGAAATCGTTCACAGGAAAAAAGCAGTTACAAGGGAATATTGAGCCCTACTGAATTAAGAGGTGTCAGGAGTTTCTTAGTCGCATTATTGCTTGACAAAAGGTAAATTTGGCTTTCTTTACAGACAGGGTTTAAATACCCTTTAAAGAAAAACCTTGGCAACAGTGACCATAACATGGTCTCTTTTTATTTAAATTACAAAAAGAGAATACAAGCTGGTAGAGCAATTTTCCCATGCTCGGGGTAGTACTTCAACACATAGATTGGGGGGATAAAAGTATTCATAAGACACTAAAAGTAAATGGAGGAGCTTTAGTGAGTTAGTTAGGGATCCTAGCCAATAATGTCAGTAGCCACTGGTCATACATGTGCAAACCAGTCATGAACATGTTTCACCAGCTAAATGACACTGCTTTCTGAGGGACACATTATCAATCAGTATGCACACAAGTTCATGGGTTCGCTAGCTACTGAAAAGAAGAGACCTGTGCAAAGTCAAAAGTTTACTTTTTAGACGGTGTTTTCTCTCCATTTTCTAAACAAGGTACGGTGTTGTTTACAGATGCATAATAAATAAATTGGATTATTTAAAAATTGAATACTTTAAGATCATAATATACCTTTAAGACTCAGAACAAAAACAGTGCATGGTGTACCAGAAGTACAATATGCTTTCTATTCAGCATGCAACAAATAGTTCAGACGTTTCTTATTACTCAAAGCATATGCCTGAGTGGTAGAAATTACCTTCTTAAAATGGAAGTCTTAACCTTATGCCTGAAGGTATAGAAAGGAATAAAAAACATACCATACATATTTTTCTATAAAACAAGCCACAGTTTCAAATAGCAACATGATAAGTCTTTGGGGCAGATGAGTTGTTTTTTTTTTTTACGAGGCTGTTCTTAGAATGAGAGGAAAATGTTCAAGATCTCTCAGTAAATATCATCAAACAAAATACTTTGAAATATTTCTGGGCTGTTGCTGGGCAAACCAGATGACACAGCAGGGTGACTAATGCTGAAAATACAAGATTTATGGTTTATTTACTTTTGTTTATTGAGTTAGCACAGATACTAAACTGGATGAAGATTAAGTCATCACAAACAAGTGCAATCCTGACTTTTATGTTTTATTAAAGGCTGATGGCAAGTTTTAAACTTAACAGAATTTAAACTCATGGATTGAATATATAGAAACTATAAATACATTTGAGGCATTTTCATTTTTTTGGCATTACTGCTCTTTTAAGTTATTAGAGGTGGGTAAACTTGAACTTGTTTTTAGTTTATTTAGAATAAAATGAGGATCTTGAAAGTAAATTAGACAAAACTTTTTTTTATTTGATACAATAGAATCTCACCCAAAATGTACAGACCTCCATCACCTCAAACCCTTACTCCTACAGCAACACTAGTAAAAATAATATAAACAACCTCTCTTGTCTGTTTTAGAAAATATGTTTCCCTTCTGATTCTCCCATTTGTACCTTCCAGTCCACTACCTCTGTTTACATTTTCACTCTACTGCATCAATGAATAGATCCCTTTAAGGCTAAGCCAAGGATCTTCAATGCATGGCCCCTAAATATTTCTGTACTATAATGCCACTTTTGCTGTACTGTGTTTGCTGCTGTTTAGTTAGACCAACTCAATAGGTCTGACTGCTTGCCTGCAGGCACGTTGTTCTCTAGGACAGTCCCAGTCACCCATTCACATTGGTCTGTTTGTGGGCATCTGACTGATCCATAGCATATTGTAACTTTGGCTCATTTAAACTTGTTGCTCTATCACTGGCTGCTAATCAGATTTCTATGTATTGAGTATTAAATATTAAGGTCACCAGACCAGTTGAAAATTCCAGGACACTTTTGAATTAACAGGGTTTCGTAATCGTGCACTCATTTTATTTAAATTATGGTATATACAGCAATTAGTGGAACCTTGCTAAAGGAATTTTTTTTTACACTTCTACCCAATTCTTCAACTGATCTGGTAACCTTAATTTAGCGAGATGGAATCTGACATAATTGCATCACATGAAAAACCAGTGGAAGTTTCATTAGTCACATGATGCTACGTGGATATGTAATTGATGTTTTGGGGTCTTATTAAATAAAGTCCGAATAGTCATGTAGAGCTATAAATTCATATCTATTCGCCACTTCCCCAATGTTTGCTTATTGAATAAACTCTGCAAAGTGCCGAGTATGTGACCAATTGAGGTGACTACACAGTGACACAGAAATAGATAGAATATTCACAGAATACAGTTAGTGGGATATGGTAAGACTGACATTACTGCCCTTCACTTGTCGAATACACCTCACTCCGCATTGATTTCTCCTCCTACTTCTGTCTGACTTACTACAATTTGAGTCACATTGCCAAAATAGACGAGAATTTGCCAAGTGAATTTGGACTTTAGTCAATGAGGCACTTGGAGTCAGGCACTGCACATGGGCAGACATGGTAGCGTTAAACCTACCTAATAAAACTGTAGACCTACAGTATAAAAATCATTTCTGTAAGCTATTGTAGACATGGCCAATTGTAAATTAAAGTATTCATTTTTATAGCATTTAGTTTAAAGCCTTAGATACTTTGGCGTTTATTCATAACATCATAACAATAGCTTATACAGTGGTTGGACAATGAAACTGAAACACCTGTTATTTTAGTCCACAATAATTTATATTAGTATGGTGTAGGGCCTCCTTTTGCAGCCAATACAGCATCAATTAGTCTTGGGAATGACATATACAAGTATATATACAGGGGTTGGACAATGAAACTGAAACACCTGGTTTTAGACCACAATATATAACAGCCTGGCCGTGTATATTGACCCTGTGGAGCCCCCTGATGGACAGTTTTCTGGTGGAAACAGGAGAGTTGAGGTGCACATTTAATTCTGCCATGATTTGGGAAGCCGTGGCTTTATGTTTTTTGGATGCAATCTGGGTTAGCACCCGAACATCCCTTTTAGACAGATTCCTCTTGCGTCCACAGTTAATCCTGTTTAATGTGTTTTGTCCTTGGTGGTGTGCTGACATTACCCTGGATACCGTGGCTCTTGATACATCATAAAGACTTGCTGTCTTGGTCACAGATGCTCCAGCAAGGCATGCACCAACAATTTGTCTTATTTTGAACTCTGGTGTGTCATCTATAATGTTGTGTGCATTGCAAAATTTTGAGCAAAACTGTGCTCTTACCCTTGTAATTGAACCTTCACACTCTGCTCTTACTGGTACAATGTGCAATTAATGAAGATTGGCCACCAGACTGGTCCAATTTAGCCATGAAACCTCCCACACTAAAATGACAGGTGTTTCAGTTTCATTGTCTTACCCCTGTAGGTCCGAATTTATGTCCATTCCTCACTCCTCCAACTCCGCTTATTCATCAAACTCTGCAACGTAATGAATTTGTGACCAATTTGACAGCTTAGAGTGGTGCAGAGCTCCTTGCATTACATTCATGCCCACTACTTGCGCAAAGTAGTGCTACCCTTTCCATGGATATCTTCAATAAAAAAAAGTTTCTCACAGCAAGTATCGATGGAGGCAAATCTTGCGATACTTACTGCAAGAAACTTCATACTGTTCTCCCGATTAAACTCAAAAAAGCCGAAATGGCTTTTCCGAGCTTAATAAAGTGATCTAAAATGATACAAATTCCCTTTGACTGACAAATTTGCACTTTAAAGAATAAGCCCACTGTTACAGAAGAAAAGCCTGGTGCAACAAAATATTTAATTCTAACTGCAGGACCCATATCATGTGATATCATATAAATCCACAGGTTGAATATCAGTACCTAAGAGAAACAGAAATCAATGATCCATAACTGGTCTGCTAGGTTTTGTAGTATTGCTCATTTAGCAATCTAATAGCAATCTAGCACTGTTTTTTGTAAATGTTATATTGTATCCTTAATTAACTATTTATGCTTAGTATTTTTATATATATATATATATATATATATATATATATATATATATATATATATATATATATATATATATATATATATATATATATATATATATATATATAGGGGGTTATTCACTAAGGTGCAAATTCGACTGTCGAACTCTCAACCAGCAGATTCCTATACCAGATCCGCATTAATTTCCCCATTGTAAAGTCGTAACAATTTTTTAAAGTTAAGATTGCCACAATTCTCTATAGTAAAGTCGCTACTGCAACAATATTCTTATTATAGAGATGGGACTGCGACAGTAGCAGTCTATTGCGACTTTCTTTACCTGGCAAATTCACACCTATATGCAACAATTTGGACTTTAGTGAATAAACCCCAAAATCCTTATTTATTTATGTATTTATAGACCAGTGTCCCAGTTGTTACAGCTCTTGTTACCCTTCTATCTGTGTATGTAAGTCGTCCTCCTGCTTAGATTGGACCTCTATCCTCTTGTGTCAATCACAACCTGGCACTTAAAGTGATTTAATACTTGTAAGTTACTCACTTGTGATATGTAATGCACTTTTCCCATGTCTATCTTACATTTGGATTGTTGAATTGTACAGCTCTGCGTAAATTTGTGGCACTTGATAAATAAAATTATACATACATACCTACAGACATTTAAACTATTAATAATGCAAAAAAAATAGGTTAACTGTCATAATGGTATGCCTTAAAAGGCTTTGTTGCTAATTCAGAACAAAATCCTTCTCCGTACTGACCTTCTTGTGCCTGTTTAATTTGGCTGGTGTTTGTCCCAGAAGAACATTCAGAAATCTCAACCCATTGCAGCTATTTTAGGTCTGCACAGCTTCCTGCAATTTTCTCTATTCTCTATCTCAAAACCAAGGAGTTATAAAGAGAGAACATACTGTTTTGTTTTCATTCATTATTTTATACAGCGCTGCCAAGACACATGGTAATGCCCATGGTAAAATAATGTACACACAGTAGGCTTTGGGCCTGATTGACTAAAGGTTGAATTCTCCTGTCGAACTCACATCGTTACAATTCGAGTTACATCTCCAAAATGGTTGCAAATTAACTTATAGTTGCAAATAGACTTGCCGAATAAGTTGACAGTACTGATCGCCTGTCAAACTCACCTCTCTACAATTCAGGTCACATTGCCAAAATAGCCACAAATTCACTTATCCTTATTCATGAAGATGTGGATAGATTTGTAAAACAAGCAGACAGTGATGGACACGTGCTAAAAACCTATTTTTTTCTGAACTGTAGTTATATCTATTCAAGGTTTACTCTGGTTCTTCTGCCTTCATTGAGGATGCTATGCTGGGAGCACTTGTAATTGAATGCCAGTGGTAGCATTACTTTACTAAGCATTGCTAAGTGTTGCTTTGCAGATTGCTAGGGTTTACAGACATTTTCTGTGAGTCACATTATTTTATAGACTGTTCAGTTCAATTCCAAACTATATAGTACATATTGCACTATGGGTAGGAGGAAAGAAAGCATCACATTCACACAACTGATATTGATGAATCCAAAAGAAGACAGACTTAGAGAACCAACCAAAGGAGATAAATAATTTGAATTTCACCTTTTAAAAGTAAGCACAAGAGGGGTAAGTCCTGAGATAATTTACAGTGATGCAACATTTTCCCTTTATTTCATCTCTACTAAGAAGGCAAGTAGGTGAGAATGAGGGGGTTATTGGCTAAAGTGTGAATGCTCCTTTCAAATTCACTTTGTGCCCAAGTGTGATTTGTAATTGAGAGTGGAAGTCTGGGATGTAGGGGTTTATTCACTGAAGTCTGAATTGTTGTATATAGGTGTGAATTTGCCAGCTAAAGACAGTCGCAATAGACTGCTACTGTTGCAGTCGCGTCTTTATAATGAGAATATTGTCGCAGTCATGAATTTACTATGAAAAACTGTCGCAGTCGCAACTTTAAAAATTGTTGTGGTCGCGACTTTACAATGGGGAAATTGTCACGGTCGCGGATTTGCTATGGAAATCTGCTGTTGAGAATTAGACAGTCAAATTTGCACCTTAGTACTGTAGTTATTTGGGGGTGAGACACAGTCAGATTGAGACTATTTTATTTTACAAAATGTGTTATTCCATCTGTGGCCTCCCTATGCTAATAATAATAATAATAATAATAACAACCATAATCATATGTATGCTTCCTTTCATTGCAGAAAGATGCTAAAAAGTTGATTTTATACATGTAAGCACAATGATGTAGTGATGAAGATATGCAGTTCATGTGGCTGCATGCTTGTTTGATCTTCTTTCAACAAAGCAAGCTTTTTATAAGTAAACAAGTGGCTCCTAAATAGGCAGTAAATATCTTCTCCTATTTTTAAAGGATTAATAAATCTTTTGAACTAATTTACATAAAGTGCACTTTTGGAAAAAATCTTAATGGATTACTCCAACACTTCCCTTTCTCAGTTTATCATCAACTGTGCTGATCAGAATGTTCCATGCACCTGTAGCTGATTAAATAGGTATAGTGCAAAATCTAATCAGATTTGAGCAAATGGACCCTGCAGGGTCAAATGAGCAAGAATGATTGGTGTAAAATGCAATTATTTTGAGAGATTACAAAGGAATGTATAACTATATTATAATTTAAAATAAGGTTTCATTGTGACTTACACCAAAGTACTTCAGTGTCCATACACATACAGTTTATTATGAACCTTAATCAAAATAAGGGTTGATTGTCCTTTTGATGTTGTTTAATGGAATCAGAATGCTATTTTGTACTACTGCTCAAGGTATCAAATAATATATTGCTACACAATTTTCCTGTTCTTATCAACATTTGGAGGTGGAATCACTTGGACTTTGTAGGATTGCCAAAATAAAAACAAAAAAAAAATCTTTAATAAATAATTTCTGCATTAAGTATAACTTTCTGTACTGCACTAATTTAGGTGTGAGATTTACTAAGTGCATAGAAAATGGGGCTGTAGCCCAAAACATGTAGTGGATGGAATATTTCCTGGTGCAGGAGTTTTCCAGGGCTCTGTAATAAATCATCCTGCTTCAGATGAAACATCTACTGGGGAGAAACACTTCTCACTAAGGTATAGTACTGCATATGTAAGATGTAATCTGACTATAGTTTCCCTTTAATTTAAGTGATTTAAGAATATCTAGGCTGCAGATTAGTGGGTTTCTTCAGAAAACTGTGGGTACCTAAAGGAACATAGTGTTACAGAAATTACACTGGATACATAAAAAATATGAAGTCTTAGGGGGGAATTCATGATACTCCGAAGTGAGGTGCGGAGTGTTTGCCTCACTTATGTCCTGCATGTGGGCATCAGCGAGCACATTAAAGGAATTCCAGTCTCAGCGAGAGCAAAAAAGTTGCCTCGCCGAGACTGGAATCCCTTCAATGCGCTCGCTGATGTCCGCATGCAGGACATCAGCGAGCACCGATCAGTCAGTCCGAAGTGAGTCGAACACTCCGCACCTCACTTTGGAGTATCGTGAATTCCCCCCTTTAATCTGCTGAAATTTTAAATTATTCCCCTTGTGGCAGACAGGAGTTAATAAAGAATATAGAAGGAAGGCACTAGGAAATAACGTATTCTACTCTTACAGCCTAATTCACCATTGTGTGAAGTGAGCTGCAAAGCCTTCGGCTCACTTCGCAAATGGTATTATGCGCCCGCTGATGTCCTGCATGCGGACATCAGCGAGCTCATTAAAGGGATTCCAGTCCCGTCGAGGAGACTCGAGTGCTCTCGCCTAGACTGAAATTCCTTTAATGCGCTCGCTGATGTTCGCGTGCAGGACATCAGAGGGCGCATAACACCATGTGCGAAGTGAGCCGAAGGCTTCGCAGCTCACTTCGCACAATGGTGAATTAGGCTGTAAGCCCCTAAAAATGTATGCCCTGCTGTCCCTCAGATTTATTTGTGATAATTCCTTTTACAACTGAATGGGCTGGGGGTATTGACCAATTTGGGGTGGTTCTATCCAAAGCATCCCAGAATATCTCTGCAAGCAGCCAAATAACAACTTGTTTATAGTATATTAAGGGAAAAAAAAATCACAAGATAATGTCTAGTATATGGGTTCTGCTGTATGATCAATAATTAAAGTATATTTTAAAGTTTGTGTGCTTTTGAGATAATACACAATACTTTAAGCACAAATAAAAACTTTAGGAGGACAGACACAATTTTAAAGAACATTAAGAAGCACAGGGAATGAAGCTTTTTTGCAAGTAGTACAAATTTCTCGGGTATATTACGAATCATTCACCTGTAAAAGCCATACGTTATCTTACTGCTTAGTACAGCTCAGTGAATACATTATTGTTCCAGTTTTGCTCTTACTGTAAATCAGCAGACATAATAAACACATTAGTACCGCTATTGGTTTCCGTCTTCCAAAAGCCAACTACTGTTTACATGCAAGGCAGCATCCTCTGGGAAAACTTGCTTCGCATTTAAAGTGGAAAGCTTTCCATGCACCCCGAAAAGTGTTATGCTGTGCATGCTGTGTCAGTGCCATTTCACAGAACATATTGATGTGTTGCCAAGTGAGGCATGGCTATAAAACCACACATTGTTCCAGCTCAGGACCAAGCCTGCATTTATGGCTGTTATAATCAAATAAAAAAAAAACCCTGCCATTGTTTTAGCTGTTACACACATTATGGATGCACCAAAGGCATAACATCTGTATTCAACCAAAAGCTGAATCGTTGGCAGACAACTTTACCCCCTCCAAGAGCTAAATTACATTTTATAGTGTTGCTACATTTATATTGCCACCATTGGGGTAAAAATTCAGTTGACAACAAGTTTTTGGATTCCGTTAACTCAACTGTTTAGGACTCAGCCCAAATAAAATTCTTGCAAAAATGCTGCGGTTAGCAAAAAAGTGGAAACCGCGCATCTCTTCTTTAAGAAGTAACCCATGCCTACAGTACAAATGGATTTCACAGTTCATTTGGGGTCATCCTATAATTTGTGTACTGTAAAATGATGTCCACTGCAATATCGCTGCTATTGTTATGCAAAAAAAATACTTATTAAAAAACTTCATTTGGCATAGGTTATTATTGCATGACGCAGCAATAAATTATAAGTGAAACTTATAAGTGGGTTATTCATCAAATTGTGAAATTGCCAGGCAAAGCAAATTCATGTCCCTTCGCTCTCAAAGACGCAAATTTGCTACTTTATATTTACTGAACAGAGAATTCCCTTAGTGAAGAAGGGAAGGGTATTACACGCTATTCAGAGTATAATCAATTGAAAATTCGCCCAAGTGAAATGCAAAGATATAATTTTCCCGTAATTCCTATGGATCTATTTAAAGGAGAAATATAATGGTATATTTCTTAGATTAATGTCGAAATTCTATTAATAGGCAGGATTTCATTATAAGGAAAGACAATGTTACATTTTTCCCCATGACTCATGAATATTGAAACTTGAGGAAGAGGTAACTGGAAGTAAATTTGGACCTTTACATGACATCACACTTCAATGGACTCCCTCAGAAAACATTACCAAACAATATCAGTTGAGGGCTCTATACAGTATTACAGCGTTGCTAAATTGTACTGGTATCATTTGGTAATCAAGCAGTACCACTTGCAATATCTGTAATAACAAATGGTTCCTCTCTCATTGTGTAACATTTCAGATTGTGGCTAGAAACTGGATATCATCTACCTGGGCTGAAACATGCAAGGCTGCTTTTACAACCTTACATAATGCATAACTCTGGGACTATGAACCATCATACAACAATATAAAAACAGCAAATGGATCTATACTAAAATGCAAATAGTCTTGAAAAACACTAACTGAAAGAACCCTGGAAATCTTCACAGGGCTACTACCATGGGGTGTTAATCTTATGGAAGACTTAAAAATAATTTTACAAAAGGTAAATACATTCTATAAAAATGTATGGAATCTGTTTAAGAAGAAAGCTTTTATCTCACCTATCCATACCCTTCCCCACTTCCTGTATGCTGCAGGCACAAATAGCAGTCATGCTTAATGGCTCTGCAGTACTTTCCCAATTACATCATAGTCATTTCCCTTAATGTAACTGCATATCCCTGCTCTTTAGAGTTTCACAAGCAAGTCTATCAGATGTGATTTTAAATGCTAATTTTAACAGATTTGAATAATGTCACAGATGTAGTGAAATCATTCAAAGTGATCTTCATATTTTTTATTTCATTAATATGTTTGCACGTGACCAAGGATATAGGATATCTTGGATTATTGTTTTAGGCTGATGCATGCAGGAAAACATTTTGCTCTTATCCCCATTAACTTGGCTGGTACCAATTGGAATTACATTGTTTTTTTTGAAGCAGAAACTCTGTATTAAAAACACAAACAAACCAAGTCAATGGAGAAATGTGTAAGAAAAGTAAATGTGGCCTTGCAGTACACTTGCCTAAGTTTGTTTAGCAAAACTTATGAGGATTTTCTTGACAAATCATACACTCACGTGTTTTTAAAACTAACTCTTCATTTTTAATTAGAAAGAGCCTCTGAAAAGGACTGCAGCAATGCTAGTCTCTTAATTAATAATCATGTTTATATAAAGTGCGAACAATCACCTTTTTAATCAAACATCTGGTTCTTCTCAGTTCTTGCAGAAAGAGCAAGTACAGTGGAGCTACTGCACTTGTTCTCTTTGCTGAAACTGAGAGGAACTGAAAGTGAACTGGAAAAAAAATGTCTAAAATATGTTGTTTGTAAACACATGATAATCATCAAAGTGCAAATTCAAAAGGCATAGCAAATCTGTGTAACTTTGAATTACTTTTCTCTGACATATGATGTGATGGCTGGACCTTCAATATGTCAGCCATGATTATTTTATAGAAAACTATTATTTCATTTCAACTGTAGGCTGGAAAACCTGTCCCTAAGAAACCCTCCACCCCAGGAAATAATAGTTGGTTTATAACTTGCCTATAACCTATAAGGGTAGAGAGAAGCTACCCTGTTTCTTTGTATTTGCATTTCAAAGCATTTCAGCTGTAGCTGTAACTGTCCCTGGGATCTCCTCCCCCAGGAGATAACAAATATTTACTATTTGTTAGGCGGAAACCACCTGTTTATCTGTTTTGTTCTTATCTGAAATACCATTGTTCAACAAAATGCTATCTGTTAGGGATCCTACCCTAAGGCTAGGTTCACACTAGCGTGTGACACACATATGCCGCATCCAGAATGCTGGGTGTCACATTTTGGCTGACGTATGATATGCTGTACACAAAATGCAACCAGATAGGAAGAGTTGTGAACGCTGAGGGAGCATTCACGTTGTCGCTGGTAAGTACAATAGAAAAATACGCTGGAGTGTATTTTCCTATTTTTTTCACACTAGTGTATGATGCGCTGTGCATCATATGCTAGTGTGAACCTAACCTTACTATAAATCTTTCCCCCTTGTGGGAAAGTATTTTCTTCATTGCTAGCTTGCTAAGGTATAAAAGAGTGTGTTGTCAAACAATCAAATTGTTAGAGCTACATTTTCATAGAGAACAGTGTGTGTCCCTGTGAGTGGACTCGTGCTTTGAGCTCAGCATTCCTTTTACCTTAATTTGGACCTGCACTGGAAACAGCGAAATTAGTTGATTTGTGACTACAATGACAAAGTCTAATACAGAAAGCTTCTGTTATAGTTCACCTCATCGGGAGAAAACACAGTTCTAACTATCTAAAAACCGACTTCTGTTTTGATGATTATGAGCAGTGGGCACATGATTGGTCTATGTGTGGGACTAAGATAAATGCCTATACCAAAAATATACAGAAACAGGAACAGATGCTACAATCTGGTCACTGAAGCTTTGATTAAATCTTTAAATCTGTTTGATTAAATCTGGCTACATACATTGCTGATTTCAGTGAACACACGTATTTGCAGACACACTTATTCTCTTCCCTTAGTAGTTACTACAATAATCATCTGATGTCCAAAGCACAAGGTCATGAGGAACCAACAAGAAAACTGAATCCCAACTCCTCTTACAGTCTACTTCTATTCGTTACTCCATGGGCGAAATTTATTAAATTTGAAAAAGCTGTTTGCACTTTTCCGAATTTAATAACTTGGGAGAACGCTTTGAAGTTTCTCCCGGTAAGTATTGCAAGATTTGCATCGTGCGATACTTTCTTTGAGAAACTTTTTTTATTGGATATATACATGGAAAGGTAGCTATACTGCATGGCTACCTTTCCATGGGTATATTTAATTAAAAAAAGTTTCTCACGGTAAGTATCGCACAATGCAAATCTCGCAATACTTACCGGGAGAAACTTCAAAGCGTTCTCCCGATGAAAGTCGGAAAAGCCGAAAAGGATAAAAAAGGATAAAAAATAAAACCTTTATGACTTTACTGCAAACAACAGGTGAATCAGACTGCAAGGTTTATTTAGAAAGCTAAAAAGCTTCATGTTTATTAAAGGAGAACTAAAGTAAAAAAATAATAAACAACAATTAAAGTACTTACCTTATACTGAGCTGACTGATTACAGTCACAGCATGAGCTGTGTTGTAATTAGCCGGCTTGTGATGATTCCCCCGATGCTTCTCACAGCGCTGGCTTACTGGCAGCCAGCACCACAGCTCCTTCCACCCTGTAACACCACGGGTGTTACAGGGCTTAAACATCATCATGTTCATTGTGGGGGCCAATGAGAACACTCCCCGCAATGAGCGTAATAATGTAGAAGCTGGGGAAGGAGAAAAAGGAGCTGCGCGGTTGCTTCTCAGTCAGCCATCGCGCTGTGCAGAAGGCGCCGGGGGAAGCATCAAGAGCTAGCTAATTACAGCACAGCTCATGCTGTGACTGTAATCAATAATCTCAGTATAAGGTAAGTATTTTGACTGTCTTTTTTTATTTTTTAACTTTAGGTCTCCTTTAAATCTCACCAAGATGCTCCAAATGTAGGAATGTAAAATTAGGGGTTGCAGCATTGAAAGGGGCCAGTCACTCTGACCACTGCAACTCCCTTGCAGTCCTGCAGTGTCTGCACCTGGCATCCCCTCCAGATCCCGTTAAGTGTCCTTAATTTGGTTGGGGGAGGAAGGGGAGTCAGGGATTCTGCACTGGAGCCTGGTTCAGAGTAGTTCCCCTTTTACCTGCTAAATATGTAATCCAAACATATACAATAGATATATAAAAAATACAACTTTCTTTCACTTTGCTGGGATTTTTTGGGGTTATCCATGAATATGTATTATTTAATGTTCTATAGAAAATGATATGACTGTGAACCTACATCATGGTAAAAAAGAACTGCATGCAAAAATACATTTTAATGTTAGTGATTAATAGTTAAATATATAATTCCACTAATACTGTAAACATTTTAATCTAGACCCATTAAAAACCTCTCTAAAACAAAAATTTTTTTTTTAAAGGTCATTTGTGTTTGCTCTTATATTAATGCCTCAGCTGCAATGTAAGTTCATGTGATCACCTAATAACTGCCACTGCACTGTCAATTCATATTAGTCACGTCTCCATAAACAAAGTTTTCCAATTACTTTCCATTCCACTTCTTTTAACATACTCTTTTATCCAGCCTGGCTTGAAAAACTACATCAGTCCTAATTGCATGAATTAATATTTACTAGACATAGAAGTATCTACAAATAATTCCAAAACACACCTTTTTTTTGGATTTTACTGCTTTATAAGCAATTTATATCAAGCAGGCATAACAAAAAGGAGAGGTGCAATGTCAATAATACAGTCTCAATCCATTCAGCAGTGGCTACAGAATTGTCGTACATTTGGCAAACATTATTAGCATGATCTACAATATATTTTATATGACATTTTTAGATTGTGTAATTATTACATAATTGTTAATCCCTTTAAATCACTCGCTGATGTCCGCGTGCATTTGCGAAGTGAGCCGAAGGATTTGGAGCTCACTTCGCTGAATGGTGAATTCCCCCCTATATGTCAGAGCCCTAGTGTATGCCAGAAACTATAAACTATAATTACAACGGCAGAAAATTACAGATTTTTTATACACAGACCTAAATATATATGCTTAAAATAATATGCAGGAAAAGTTATTCTAAATAAACACAAGGTGCCAGGTCCTTGTATATTACTGACTATTTAAGGGAAAATGAATTTTAGATAAAACATTTATAAACAGAATATACAGTAGTTAAGCCTTAACTTCTTCTACTTAAAACAATCTGATTAATTTAGTGAGTTAAATGCTGCTTTTTCAAAATTTTCAATGAGCATTGTTTCCTGTTATTCAGGTTAATCCAGCTGTGAAGTATAAAAATAGTTTCTAGTTTTTTTATTGCTGCAAGAACAATGTCTGTTTCATTTTATATTTCTGTGTACTACCATGATTGTAGAAACTATAATAATGTCAGATGGTATGGATTATTTCATGCATAAAGGATAGAACACCAGACAGGGTTAAGGAGGTTTGTTTCCTTCGGCTGGAAGACATATATGTTGCACTGACTAAAAACAACTTGTCTCATATCATTTCTAAATTAGCATAGCAATTTCTAAAACGGCCCTTATGTGGTACTTGATTTCCCTATAGGCACCAGAAGCTTGTGTCTGTAGGCAGCTCAGTCCAAAGGGGGCCTCTCTTCTAATCAGAGACTTAGGGAATGGGATAAATGTTAAACTTGACATTTGTGATTTCACTTTGCATAAAATTATGAGTCATACAGATAAAGTGTTTCAATTCATTGTATTATTTAGTCTGTGATTATTGACAAAAGAAGCATGGTCAGTTGTGGAGTGTGGCCTAAAGTGCCATGCATATAGTGCCAGAGATGTATATCCAGCAGTGCCCTTATGTAATAAGGGGAAGTTTGGGGTCAGATTAACTAGAAGACCAGTTAAGATCAAACCATCATGCATTACTATACCTCTTTAACAAAATATGAAATACCACCCTGTACATAAGGCTGAGTCTGGGTGGACACTGTTGGGATGCTCTGTCTGGTTTATAATAGTTATAAAGCGCTCAAAGTAGTTGAGCGCTACAGCACAGACAGCAGGCTATAGCGCTATAGCGATTCCTCTAATCAGTGCTGGGGAGAGGAATCGCTATAGCACTCAGCTCAGAGCTATAGCACAGACAGCTGGCAAAGTAGCGATTCCTCTCCCCAGCACTGATTAAGCTTCCCGTCGCTCACAGGAAGCTTAATCAGTGCTGGGGAGGCCCTCCTCCATTGCCGGCTGTCAGCTCAGCTTTACAGCACAGCAGACAGCCGGCAACGGAGGAGGTAATTTTGCCGCGCCCCCTTTACTGAGCCTCGCGCCCCCCCTGGGGGACGCGCTCCACTAATTGAGAACTGCTGGTTTATAGTAACAAGATCATTTGTTAGGCAGGATGTATGTGTAAGTTTCTGTCACTGTTGCTACTATCTATGTCAGTCTCAAGGTACAGGATGTAGGCAAAAGGTGCTGTGAATCCCAGGATAGGGTGCACATATTACAACCAGTTTTCATAACCTGAAGGACTCTTATTATATGAGCCTATAAAACATGTCATATTAATATGCAGAGTTCAATTTACTTTTATATTTTCCTCAGCGGCAAATTCTGAGCAAATTTAAACCCACTACCCCCCAGCCATTATTAAATGGGTGCAGTTGCTATTGTTGTCAATGGAGATTGTACACTTATGTACAAATACATTTATATCATGAAAAATGAAGCTTGAACCCTGAGGATATCTAGAAATATATATGTTTATTTTTCATTCTCAGAATTTCCCCATAGTGTCTATTTTGTGTATAGGCTATTATCGTAATTACAATAAAACAGAAATGAACAAGCCACACAGCTGTAGCAGTACAATAACTCCCAACACTCTGACCTTGTAGATGTGGACTCAATCTCAGCACTGCTGTTTTCATGCTCTTGTTTCAAACACCTAAGTTGTTCTTGAAGGTGTTGCTCTCGTTCGACACTTCCTCTGTAAAATTCCAGCTCCTTCTCCATAGTTTTCATTTTTTCTTCTAACACCTTAAACTCGTGGAGTATTAAGTAGCTAACACCACAGTACTTACAGACAGTCTCATCTCGGGGCATCTAGAGAAAACAAATTAAATATTCAATTCAATTATGCAATTAATTATATTAATTATGGAATTAACCAACTTAGCAGAGTACAACAAAAATGTATTCATAAAGAATACATGATACCTTTGACTGGAAACCAAGCCAGTGACCTCATAAACAGAGGAATAACTTTCTTATGGCTAACTATGCAGTCCTCCTTTACTAGTCACTGGAAGCCATTTACAATGCTGCTGTTAAGCAAAGTCAGTATGAGACAATATGTCATTTTGACCACATTAAGCAGAAGGTTAAAATAATTAAAAAATACTTAGCATCTTCTTCAGCTTTTAGTCTTTGATCCACACACCATAGTATAAAAACTTCACTTTTTCTTTCACTTTTTTTGTTAATGCTACTCCTTTAATTGCCATTTTATTAAATCCCAAAATCAGCACTTTTGAAAGTCATGCAACATTTCCTTCTGATAAAAGGTTTTTTGGGGACACTCTGGGATGACCATTAAGTCACAACAAATTAATACAGTGGTTTTTTGGAAAATACATTATGTACTTAGGGAAAAAAAATAGATATACGATCTGCTATTCCTAGAAAACCATAATGAAACTCATGGGTTCCAACTTAAAAACCTTTGATGGCTTTATTGAAGAAGGGGACAAAATGAGCAATTATGAGAAGTTATCTTTAGAAGAACACAGTGTGTTCATTCGCTGCCACTTGTCATAAATAAGAACTCTTCTATTGCACTCTGCGTTCCAGAATATATAATCCTAATGACTGAACCAAAAGTTACATTTCAAGTTAACACTGTGTAATCTTTTCAAGAAATACTGCCAATACTTTGATTTTATTGCAATAGTTTGGTTAGCGCTAGCCACTTCCTCTGTAACAGATATTCTACTCTATTCTTCTTCTAATGTTTTCTGCTTTCTTACATCATGGATTTGTATGCAGAAAGTTGCTAAATGTATGTATTTGGATAATGACGCAACATGTATACAGTGAGGTCATTGAGCTGGTGTATCCAAAAGAAGCAAATGCACCATCAGTAACTAAATAATGATTTCATAACTTCTTAAGAACAAACTTCACAATTGACAATTAAATAGAAGGCATTTCACTTGCACGTCAATCCAGAAACCATTTGTAAGGCCCCCGCCATAAATATTTTGTAAATTGTAATAAACTTCTATAGATGCTAGTTGCTTATCAATATAGAAAAGTCTGAAAAAAAGCAGTATTTCTTGGCTTTATCTCTAGAAAATACTCATTGTAATGCAAGCAGTAGAGGCTGAAAATAAAAGATGTTTTTGTGCAGCTGTTTACAGAATTAGACTCAACGGATACATTTGCAAACTAGGGTTGGAAAGTGGAAATTATGTTTACACCTTTTAATTAGTCTGACGCATTAAAATTCAAAAGCCAATACTATTACCGCTTCCAAAAACAAAGAGAAAAATTCCATACCTTCTGAATTTCTTCTGGCAAGGGGTGTATCGGAATGTGCCGGTCCATATTCTCAGGAAACATGGATTTAGGATCCATAAGTGGAGCCATACAATGTAAAAAGAAAGTGAAGGCTGAAAGAATGATATTTTACGTTAGAAATAACCTTGTAACTTTCACTAACAATAGATCTACTATGATGCCCTTTTTCAAAGAAGCACACTCTTTAAAAATATATCTTGTGATGTACAGTATAGGCAATAAATTCCTAAATCAACATATTACCACTATTTTTTTTTGTATTAATAATATTGTATTTTGATTAAGCATAAATACCATAGTATTATTCCAGTATCATTGCTTCCCTAGTTAGGTACAAATTTCTTATTTTCATTAAGCAATAGAGTAAAGTGGAACCTTCAGAGCTGAGATGTAGGAGGGCGTGTGTGAGGGTTGGATATGGTTGGTCTAAATCATGCTGACAAAGTAGTATAATTCTTCTATTTCTATAAGTGAATGATATAACAATTAAGAATGGAAAGGGAGGAAGTTTTAAAGCATTACGATAGAAGAATGCGACAATAAACATGTACATGTCCCATTAAACCCCATGCCCTATTCATATCCAATTAAAACAACAAGCATGTTAAAGGAAACAGCCTATATGTTTTATACTTGTGGAGAATAGTGATAAGAGTTACATAACACAAACAGTGCAATTAAAATACCTTAAACAATTACAGGAAACAAACTTCTTCTGTTAGAAATAGGCACCAAAACATGACTATAAAATACACCATGTACATACATACATTTAAAAAAACAAAAGCAAAGAGAAATGAATTAATATTAAACAAATGGGAACAAGGACAGCTCAAAACACATGATGCTAAATGATTACAGCACAACTTTTGAACATAGGTCAGCTTGCCTATTTCTTAAAGGAGACCTAAAGTAAAAAAATAAAAAAGAACTGTTAAAATACTTACCATACCTTATACAGAGCTGACTGATTACAGTCACAACATGAGATGTGCTGTAATTATCTGGCAGCCGAAGCTTCCCCTGATGCTTCCTTCACAGCATGCAGGCTGACTGAGAAGCCAGTGCAGCTCCTTCTTCTTCCCCAGCCTCATACATCATCACGCTCTTTGCAGGGAGCATTCTCATTGGCCCCCACAATGAACATGACAATGTTTAAGCCCTTTTTCACCCAAGGTGAAACAAGGTGGAAGGAGCTGTGTGCTGGCTTCTGTGTCAGTCAGTGCTGTGAAGGAAGCATTGGGAGCCGGCTAATTACAGCACAACTCATGCTTTGACTGTAATCAATCGGCTCTGTATAAGGTAAGTATTTTAACAGTTCTTTTTTATTTTTTTTACTTTAGTTCTCCTTTAAGAGCCTATTTTATAAGTGCCACATCAGAATGATTATTTTCATCTATTGAATATCATCATCATCTGCTTCAGTCTGGCTAATCCCATTCTCTCCTTTGTTACAGGTATGCAAATTCCCTATGCATCTCTCCTTTTTGTGATCTCCGCTGAAAACTATTTTACTATTTTGGTTTGCAAGATTAATGCTTTGATTGTTATCTTTTCTGCTTAATTGTTCCCCTAGTCAACTCTATATTTTCAACAGCCAAAAGTCTAGTTAACTCCCCCCTCCCATGCACATGTTGATATTAGAATTCAATTGAAGGCAATTAGTCCTTAGTATTTATCCAGAGTCCAAGTCAGCTTGCCTATTTCTTAAGTGCCTATTTTATAAGTGCCACATCAGAATTATAACAGAATTAAAACAGAAGTGGACCAGAAGGGAATCAGCACTCTGCAAACTGCATGTAAAAAAAATTGGATTATTTTTATTTTGCATTCAAGCCTTTCCCATTATGTATTTACTTCTCCCTGTCTGCTATACAGTTATATGCAAAAGTTTGGGCACCCCTATTAATCTTAATCATTTTTAGTTCTAAATATTTGGGTGTTTGCAACAGCCATTTCAGTTTGATATATCTAATAACTGATGGACACAGTAATATTTCTGGATTGAAATGAAATTTATTGTACTAACAGAAAATGTGCAATATGCATTAAACCAAAATTTGTAGTAAACATACAGTTACTGTAAAAAATGTTTAGGCATTATCATATTTGGTGTTACTGTTCTTTCAGATATTTTTGTTCTACTGCTACCCTTACAGCAAACAATGCTCCTGAAGTGCTCCCATGGAGCTGCTAAGGCTATGGGGGTTATTCACTAAAGTTTGAATTGTTGCATATAGGTGTGACTTTGCCAGCTAAAGATTGTGGCAATAGACTGCTACTGTCGCAGTCATGTCTTTATAATAAGAATATTGTCGCAGTCGCGACTTACTATGGAAATTTGTCGCACTCGCGACTTTACAATGGGAAAATTGTTGCGGTCGTGGATTTGCTATGGGAATCCGCTGTTTGAGAATTCGGCAGCAAAATTCGCACCTTAGTGAATAACCCCGTAAATTGTTACATCTTATCTATATAAACAGCCATACATGCTAACACAGGACATATAAGAGGAACAGGAGAATGTAAGTTTAACATACAATGAGTGCTGACAGTTTCCATGTGAAACTACTAATAATGGCTGTATATGTTCCTGCTGGGTGCCACAGTACACAGAGAATCCATTCCCGAGTAGGTAATCAGCTTTTTATTCAGTTACTGCTAATATATACTCCCATCAACTTCTAAAACTGTGGTTCTCAACCTTTTTTTTTGCCAGAACCCTTGAACCGTGACCTCAACAATCCTAAAGTCACATAATCATATGGGAACATTGTCGCGGTCGCAACTTTACTATAGAACAGCGGTTCTCAACCTGTGGGTCGCGAGGCCGTCCCACTGGGGTCAAGAAGCGCGCCAGCACCTGGAAGCGCCCGCAGGAACCCTTATAAGAAGCGACGTGACGACGTTTCGGCCCGAACGTCACCACGTGACGCACGTGCGTGATGACGTTTGTCTGAAACGTCATCACACACAGTGCGGTGACGTCAGCGGGGGGTCGCGGCCTCAGAAAGGTTGAGAACCGCTGCCATAGAACTATTGTCGTGACTTTAGTATATAAAATATGATCACAACTTTAAAATTGCATCAAAAATCCACGACAATTCCGAGAGGTGTTAGGCGACCCCTGGTAAGTTGTCATTCGACCCCCAGGTTGAGAACCACTGCTCTATAAAATGTTGGTTAACAATTGTAAAGAAAGAGAAGCACAAGCTACACATCCCGGTGCTTTTAACACCTATGGGCATTCGTTGCAATATTGTAATATACTGCAGGGGCTTCGTGCTTTACGGGGTATTCACGTACCGTAACCATCCGGCTAGCTGGGCACTCAGTTTAGCTAGCACCTGTACTTCGTTCGGTCGCAGCGTTCTCCGTAACTATGGTAACGCGCGCCTGTAGCGAAATTCCAATGGCTGAGATTGTAAGTGCGTGAAGTGGTTGGCAGATTGCGGCTGGAGTCATTTCCTTGGATGGCGGAAGTAACTCTACTCCAGTCTTTTAGGCAGAAAGAATTTGGGACGTGCGGAAAAACAAAGTAAGGAATGGCTGCCTGGAAACGAGACGGTTCTTCAAATACACCACATTGATAAGTAGTCCAATTGCGGTGCCCTGCCACTAGGTGTCACTGCTGTCAGTAGATTTAGACTTTGGTTGAGGAAAAGTAAAAGTGGAAATGATTGGCATGTCTTTACAAGATGCGCTTCTTACCCAATAATGAGAGGCTGGGGATGTAATGTAACCGTGGAAGCAGCATGTTTGGAGAGGTGGGATGGCATGGGTAAATGTACTTTTACTGACTTGATGAAAAAGTTGCAATTCATTCTGTGATTGCCAGTGTAAGTGCCCTCTTAACCAGAGCCTGGACAGGCAGCATATGCTGCTGGAGGGGCAGCTGCCCTATGATTGTACCCCTTCCTTCCCCTGTCCCAGCTCTCAGACTGCTGTAGGCCTGCTGAGAGGTTGAGAACAGCACCATATGGGGAAAGGGGAAAAGGTTGGGGGTAGTACAGTATAGAGAAGTGGAGAGGTTGGAGCAGTATCATATGGGGAAAGGGTTGGGCTGGGGGAAGCACCGTTTTGGGAGAGGGGGGAGGTTAGAAAGGAGCTTAGAAATTGCTGAGGCATGGAGAATACTGCTGCACTGTATGGGGCACTGTGGGGGAAACTACTACACTGCATCAGACACTATGGGGAATTAACTTTCCATTCTAGTTGATGGTGCCATCATCAACCCTGTAACATCTGTACATTGTCTTGGGGTGACCTTTCACTTTACTCTTTTCTTCTCTAAACACATCTCCACCAATGCTAAAACCTTTCAATTTTTCCTTTGCAACATTTCCAAGATGTGCCCCTTTCTCTCTCATGCCAGTGCTAACACCCTCTCGATCTATCCCACTTGGACTACCGCAAGTTCTTCTATCTGGAATTCCAGCTTCCCACCTCTCCCTGCTCCAGTCTATTCTAAATTCTGCTGCCAGAATTCTCTCCCTCTCTCCTCAGAAGGGACAGCCTTTCTCCCAATCTATCTCTGCTCTTTGGCTCCTTGTAAACAAACAAATCATTTACAGCGTTCTCCTTCTGACATTTAAGGCATTTCACTCCGTTGCTCCTCCCTACATTTCCTCACTCATATGCCGTACATTCCTCAACGTCAAATGCGCTCCTTCCAAAGCAAGCAGCTTTGCATGCCACACACCAATAATGCCCTTTCTCATCTTAAATCCTTCTCTCTTTCTGGTCCATACATATGGAATTCTATACTCCTTTATCTTCGCCAAGAACATTCCCTCTGCACTTTTAAAACTAAACTGAAATCCTCCCTTATGGAGCAATAGCACTATTTATATGTACCGGTATATATTTTATTTTTTCCGGAGTTATTTATGCTTATTATATGTATTTATTTACCAATGTTTCAACGCATTGTTATCAGCACTTATTACCCCTCTATCTGTGTAATGTTTTCCTTCCACCTAGATTGTAAACTCTATGGGGAAGGGACTCCTAACCCCTTGTGTCAACCACAACCTGGCATTTAGAATGCAACTGTCACCTCAAAACTAATACTAATTTAAGTTGTACTAATGAAATAAATCTTTTTTGTAGTTGGGTCTTGACAGAATGCTTATGATACCTGGGCGCTGGCAGGCCTTAAACTAGAAAATATTTCTAATTCAGTTTTTTACTTTAAGCTAAACAGGTAGAACTTCAAGTGATTGGCTGGCTGGACCTCATACAGAAGTACCCCCTGAACTACTTGTGTGGCCCTGATGATGATATCTAGCCCTAGGGGCAAAATTTATTAAACTCGGAAAAGCCGTTTGCGCTTTTCAGAGTTTAATAACTCGGGAGAAGGCTTTGAAGTTTCTCATTGTAAGCATCGCAAGATTTGCCTTGTGCGATACTTGCCATGACAAACTTTTTTTTACTGAATATATCCATGGAAAGGTAGCTATACTGTATGGCAGTGTTTCCCAAATGCCGGGTCGCGACCCGGTACCGGGCCACCAAAATTAAATGCTGGGTCACGAGCGCCGCTCATGAATATTCATGAGCGGTGCCATGCGCGAAGGTAAGAGACTTCGCGCACTGCACCGCTCATGAATATTCATGAGCGGCGCTCTTGTGACCCGGTTATTTTTGTGCTTATCCTTCGTGCCGGGTCACGAAGGATAAGCACAAAAATAACTGGGCCACGGAAAAAAACCTTTGGGAAACACTGCTGTATGGCTACCCTTTCCATTGATATATGTAATTAAAAAAAAGTTTCTCATGGCAAGTATCGCTCAAGGCAAATCTCGCAATACTTACCGTGAGAAACTTCAAAGCCTTCTCCCTATTAAACTCGGAAAAGTCGTTTCGGCTTTTTCGAGTTTAATAAATTTCACCCTAGGCTAGTGTATGCCTTGAGGCACAAGGCTGTTGTGGCAGTTTTTGACATGATACTGCAAAAGTGATTTACACCCATGGTCAAATGACATACTTTGTGAAAAGAAATGAACACAGCTTCCACAGAGTGACAAATCTAAAAGGGATGTGCACAAGAAATAAGACAATTCTAAATAATTTAAAAGTTAAAAAAAATACGTTAATTTGCAAATTATGTCATAAAGCTGCTATCTGGATCATTAAAAAAAGTACATTTTAAAGGTAAGCATTTGCCTATTTCATTAATTTTCAGTGATAGTGGGCTTTTATACTGCAGTCTGCAACAGTTTTGAGATTTATCTTGGTCTCAAAGATCTCCTCTTTGCTTTGACAGTTCTTTTAACCTCCATTGGACAGTGGAAATTGAAAGGAGAATGTGTTCAGATATTTTTTTATAGCCAATGATGATTATTATTTTTAGATACATGGAGGAGGCCATAGCTAATGTGTAATCTGTTGACAGATTTAACAGGTCAGAAATGTATTCTGGATATATAAGTAGTTATATTCTAGATAACTCTGGAAATGTATTCATCAGACTTGGTTTATAGCCTAATTAATCAGTGAGTAGTGAGACCTTAGTAAAATATAATGCTAGTGTTAAGTGGAAGGGTGCAAAGCATTTTAACACTTTTTATGATTTTTTTTCCCCCGAAATTACTTTTGGTAAATAAATAGCAAGCATTCTTTAATCCTCCAAAATACACACCAGAGTAATAAAGTGATTAATACCCACTAATCTCAGTTACACTGCATAATGTATGTATGTATAATTTTATTTATAAAGTGCCACAAATTTACACAGTGCTGTACAATTTAGTGTTCAGTAATCCCAATGCAGCTATAAAATGAATCACCTACCGATCAGCCTGCCACTCTTTTTTAGTCACCAAATGTATTCTTTTTTGCTGTTGCTGTCTGATTTCTTTGTCATATTTCAGAGATAATATGCATGGCATTCCATCCACAAGCTGGCTAAAACCAGACACAGAGCCCTGCATATGGTGCCCAGGGCTTAACTAAAAAAGGGGACAGCATCACTGTACTGTGTTTCCGTTTTTGACATGCAAAGCCAGGGAAATGATTTCTGTCTACAAGCATTGTATGTTAAAATGGTATGCTACAATGCCTGTTACAGTAAAAATGCACAGCAATTTACCCAGCAGTGCCTGTCACTGTGACCCATGGCCAGCAGTGCCTAGTAATGTCTGCTAGGTTACAGTGCCCAACAATGACATTTTATAGCATATGATAGCTAGAAAATGGGGAGGCATTAAGAGGGGCAGACTGGCCATTGTGCAGGGCACTATGGCTTTAGAGAGCCTCTCAAACCATAAAATCCCCACCTGCCAATAATGCATTAAACTTTTCTTATATTCAGTGATCCATTCCATAAGCTTGCAACTGTTTTCCCTAACCCCCAACATTATACACCTGTGTATGTTGGCAAGGGAGCTGGGAGAACTAACATGCAGCACTGACGAGTAAGTAAAGTTAAATGTAAAAGTGACAGGAAATTATTTTAAAATGAATTTGCTTGTGAGGTTTGGTGTGGTGAAGTGCAGCTGATAAGCAAATGGGTGAACTTCTCAAGGAGCAAATGTTTGGGTTGCTGTGCACAGAAACTGAGTGGGCTACTAGGGCAAGTGAAATTTTTGCAGTGAAAATGACTGGCTACTATGTGGGCTTCTTGTTGACGTGCAAACAAAATTATGGGTAGTACAGCTGTTTAGTCTTTCACTGGGAAGTGGATCCCACTTTCTTTTCTGCCCAGGGACCCAGTTGGTCTAAAACCAGCCACGGCATTACTGCCTGTTACTGTGTAATGTGCCCCGCAATGATGGTTACAGTGTATAGTGCATTACCTCAAAACCACCAGGAAAAGACAATAGGATCCTTAACCCTATATCCTGTAAAAAATGGAGTCACTAATGTGTCTGGAAAATGCATTTATTAACATACTGCCGCACAAAAGCATCACATAATTAAATCAAAACAGAGGGCATCCCCTCAATATGCAATATATTGTTAGCTATCTGACATTTTAATATAAGGGATTGTGTAAATGTTATAATAAATATGCAGAATTAGTCATGTGTTTGGTAGAGAGTGCCCTAATAAGGGCAACAGGAACACTTGCTCTATTTATGCAGCAGCAAGATGAAATCTCGCACTTACTCCAGCCTAAAGGGGGTTATTCACTAAAGTGCGAATTCGACTGTCAAATTCGCAAACAGCGGATTCCCATAGCAAATCTGCTACAATTTCCCCATTGTAAAGTCGTGACAATTTTCCTATAATAAAATCACGAATGCGACAATATTCTCATTATAAAGATGCGACTGCGACAGTAGCAGCCTATTGCGACTGTCCTTATCTGGCGAATTCGCAACTATATGCAACAGTTCGGACTTTAGTGAATAACCCCCTAAGTGGGTCCAGGAATCAGTGCTGCTTATTTGGGTAAAAGGCCTCTGTGTAAAGGCAAATGAATTGCTGCAGTTGTATCTAAATAAATAATGAGAGAAATAAAGGGAAACTTTTAGTGTAGATGTTTCACCTGGCAGTGGAAGAGTTAAGGCATATGTCTGGCTAAGCAGAAGCTGTCAAGGATGGGCAGGGAGGGGGAGTAAGATTTCCTTCTAGATTAACACAGAGCAACACTGTACAAAAACCATTACCCATTTTGTTGGCAAGATGTGACAGGCAGTTGGATTAATCTGTTAATCATCTCTCCAGAGGAAGAAAGATACCTTGAGTAAGAATTCCCAGAGAGGAAATCACTGAATCTATTCTGAATTTGGCCACTCCATGACCGCTGTGGAGTGAATTCATACTATTACTCATACAAACCATTCCGGACTGTAAAAGGCTGGCACACTAACATATCCATAATTGGATACCGGTACACTAATAAGGGTATGTTCATTACTGTTGCAATGCAGACTTTTGAAGACACCCATTTTTTAACTATGGCAATTGGTTGCCATAGTAGCTATGTGTACTGCAGGGAAAGAGTAAGCTCTACATCCTTCTGTTGTTAAAAATGGGTTAATATTATACAGGTCATAGATTTGCTTGCTAAGAAGATTTACAAAGGTGAAAATGCATCATAAAAGCATTTCGCCCCTTTAATTTTATTCCTCATACTATTTTGCCTGCTTATGAATTTTTACTTTAATTATCACCTGTATTTAGTAGCAAATTGTGAAGTATCCGATTTCTTCCTTTACGATCTCAATACATTTTTCAACCTAAAATTATTTAACTACATCAAAATCGACTTGGCTTTTTCCCGACGTGGGCAGTTGTCAGGATTGCAAAATCCCCTCAAAATTGCAATGGGTTTCTATAATGGAAAAAATTCAGGTGAAATAGAATGGGAAAATGGTAGGTTCGATCTTTATATGGAAAGTTTTATTACAACTAGAAATGCACCAAGTACATCATTTAATCAATATATACAATGATTAGAGAAAGGAGGTCTTGTCTTGTAAATGTGTATCAGCTAAGTGGTTGGAATCAGCATAAAAATCTCCATAATGAATAAATATAACAGATCATGTTAAAAAGACATAGGGGGTAATTCACCAAAGAGTGAACTTACCCTCCGATCGTTCGCTTCAGTACACATAGCTTGTTATGCACTCGCTGATGTCCTGCACGCGGACGCTTTAAAGGGATTCCAGTCTTGCGAGGCGTCTTGAGTAGAGCCTCATGAGCTTCACCGCATCTAAAGTCGTTGCTCGAGAAGTAAATAAATAATAAAATTTGAATAAATGCGAATTCTGACTTTTTCACAACTGTTTGGAGTCTCATGAATAAGTCTCCAAGTGTTCCTTAAAGGGGCACTATAGAGCTGATATAACTGCACACATACATATAAAACTCCTTTAT
>WMED01000287.1:0-37983 GCA_019650415.1 Pipa parva
ACAATGCCTAAAAGAGCTCTGACTTGCTTTTTAGATAAGGGTTGGGGCCAATTTTGAATATCCTCTACCTTATTGAGATGAGGCTGAATCATACCCCTTTCAATAGTGTACCCCAAATGTCTGGCTTCTTCTAAACAGATGACACACTTCTTGGGGTTTGCAGTTAGGCAAGCTACCCTTAGTGAGTCCACTACAGGGGACAGAAAATCTTTTCTTAAAAGGGATTATTTTCTTTATTCATTTTTTTTTTCTTTCAATTTTTTCTTTGCTGAATTTTTAAAATGAAAGCCTACATTCTGCAAGGGGCATTGTAACCACTTTCCTAAATGTAACTTTGCAAATACTTCTATTCCTTTAAGGCAATTTTCCCCTTGGAAATATATAAATATATATAAATAAATCAGAAAGGAAAGGGTTGCATCTGCAAATACTATCATGCAAAACATTTCGATCTCTGCGTACATGATGTGAATAAGCACTCGGGTGGAGTTTTAATGGCATTAAGATATTACAGGGCACCCACTTTTAAGTTTTAAGCAAACTGAGAAATTGACTTCAGAAAGACGAATTATTTTAACAGTTAGGTGATTGTGGTACAATGTTTGTGTTGGAAGCAATGATCATAAGGCTTCTGTTGCTACAGTCATGCTTCACTGTAGGGAAAAAGGGAAAAGAAAGGAACCACACACATTACTACATTCTTTAAAAAAAAACCCAGATCAATGTGATTTGCAAATCAGAATCTGGAATAAAATAAGCAAACTCCATACATTAATACTGAGAAAACGTACTGCATGAATCAACCTCACTTGCATAACCTAAAATCAGGATGATTTGCTCTATTCAGCAAAACCCAAATGAAAATATTTACTATAAACAATAGTAAAGTCTTGCCGCAATCTTGAACAGATATGACATATAAATTTCTACAATGCAACACTATTATTTCTTCTCACAATTACACAGCAAAGGTTTCCTGTCATATTCTAGAATCCATTTGATTTAGATTTCTCATGTATGTAGGAAATATCCATGAATGGAATAATAGACAACATGTAAGATTAGTATTAGAGTTAGGGCTTTATTTAGTAACTGTGGAAGTAAAATGGAAGCCACCTAATTAAGTAAAAAAAAAATACAAATACTATATTTTAAAAAGAAAGGCAACTTTTATAGAAGAAAGAACTAGCCAATGGCAGATCTGTACAGCTTATAGGAGAATTCATTAGGTGAAAACTGTGAAATCGATACAAATAGACTGTTTCTCCAGTTATAAGCAAGTCAAAAAAAATCTTTCACCTTTTATAAATATCCCCCGTTTACATATTAATTGCATTTAAAAGAGATAGCCATCAACAAATACAAATAAAGTAAAAATAGTTTCTGGTTCATATTTTTTGTGGTGTTGTTGTTTTCCATTATTACAACAGATCAAGACCCCAAAAAGAATCACTGACTTCAGTTCCAAGAGTCCTTCCACGGGACTGCTCTGTGTGTGATGGGAGGATCAGGAGTTTTGCAGAGGATAGCTTTTGAGAAAGGGTGGTGGAATCTCTCAAAATCTTGAGTAACCATGAACTTTACACTAAAAATATTTATCATTGATACATTTTTGAAATGTTCAAGCTTATAACTTACATGCCAGAAGGAGCATGTATTCACTTATCTATTAAAAAAAATATGAGCCTCATAGACTACATGAATTGCGATCTTACGGAGCTCCTTGCATTATTTGGCGTGTGCATACACAGGTACGTCTACTATTGACTACGCAGAGTAGTGGTGCGAAGGTGCTCCTCTGAATTCTCCTGTTTGTCTTCGCCACTTCAGACTGGCAAATTGGGGGGTGATGGCATTACTCCAGTGTTTTATAAGGCGACTATTCATTCAAAACTGACAATGGCAACTGCAAGTAAGTGACAACATGACCTAGGGACAAGGTGACATAGAAATATGTCACAGAATACAGTTAGTTTGACAGTGTGAGACTGATGTCACTGTCCTTCATTTGTTGAATTCACCTCACCCAATATGACTTCTCATCCTACTTCCATCTACCTGACTACACCACACGACACATGCAACAGCGTTCACTGCTGTCCACCTGTTTGACAAGCGTATTCTCCACTTAGTCAATAATGAGCAGTGAATTTACGACTATTTTGGCGATGCGACTCAAATTGTAGCGAGGTGAATTTGCACTTGAGTCAGTGAGGCTTTATAAATTGCAGATTACAATATTTCATTAAAAGACACCTGTGACATCCTACTAGTATGTTCTTAGGGCAATACAGAAACACCGATCTAAAAGACTGTTTCTCCAATGTTCTGACTAGTTCTAAAAATTGTGAAAAATTGGGATGAAAAAATTCTTTCCATATATTGTTGTCATTGTTTTTTTTGCATGACTTTGATATTTTGTATAGTATGATGATGAATTGCTAAGAATGTATGCACATTATTGTCATATTTTAATATCTCAATTAGTGATGATATTACAACCTTATTTTCTGATATCCACCAGTCGCTGCTGTTTCAATGACAACAACAGCACCCCAAGTGGTCATGAAATATTGGCACACTTCCAGTCCTAAGAGGCGAAATTTAACAAACTTGAAAAGATCCGATTTCGTCTTTTCGAGTTTATTCCCGTGAGATCTCGGCTGTTTCTAACAGTAAATATCAATCTCTTTTTCTATCAATATTTACTGATAGAAACTTTTCAACTGAGTTTTTCGATCAGATTTTTGGCTGAAAAGGCGAAAAGCCATACTTCTAATGTAAAATATGGCGATTACATTGGATGCTCCACATTTATAATTAAGTGCTTAATCACAAACACTGTCTGGTGAGTGCATGACAATAGGGGGGTGTAATACACCCCAGCACCATACCAGCACTACTTCTTGGATACAAGTCATATGAGCACCTATAGCATCAATTTTATTATACACAAATTCTCACTGACTCTTCCCAGCTTATAGTGCTATTACCACAGCATCACAATAGTGATTTACTAATAATACTAATCTAATTCCACCATTTGGACTGATCACTTCAGTATAATAAGCTTGTCATCATTTTGCATTGCGGTATTACGCTAGGGGCATTTTTGCCTGTCTTTCTTTCTCCCCATCCAGTGCTGCCATGAATCCATTGTCACATATGGAATTCAATGGTTTACTAATGTAAAGTATGGCTACCTTCCCCTCGAAAAATTTGATCTAACCATTTTGGTCGGTAAATATTGTTGGAAAAATATTGCGATATTTACCGTGAGAAACTTCTGAGATCTCGCGGGAATAAACTCGGAAAAGCTAAATCAGACTTTTCTGAGCTTATAAAATTTCACCCTTAGGGGGCGAAATTGATTAAAGTCGGAAAGAGCGCGCTCGGTCTTTCTGAGTTTACTTCGTGAGATCTCACATTGTTCCTATGAGATTACATGCAAGTTTTTCAGTTGAGTTTTTCAATCTATATTTTTCGATAAAAAGGTAGCCATACGGCTAATGTAATGTATGATTACCTTTCCGTCGAAAAATCGAAATTGAAAAACTCGAGTGGTAATCTCAACGTGAGATCTTGCATGATAAACTCAAAAAGAGCAACTTTAATAAATTTCACCTTAGTGTTAATTCAAAACAAAACAGAATACATGATGGGATTTCTGGTATTAACTAAGGAACTCAATTGTTAGTGTGTTTAGAAGTAGCTGTGTTTAATTATCCAATCAACAGCCAGTCTTTAAACATAAGTGTTTTTTGGGTGTTCTAATAGTTAGCAAACAGGTTCAATTGTTGTTCAAAAGATGGGTGGCTATTAGATTTAATTAAGTCCATTCATGCATTTTATATAGTGTTTCATTATATGGGATGAATTCCAGTAGTAAAGTTGAAAGTCATTCTGGATTATCAACTGATTAGATCCAATATATATTCCCATCCATTCAGCAACAGATGAAATAAATTGAATCACTTGTGGTTACAATCAGTATCACTTCACAAGGAATATATATGTTAATTACTCGCAGCAATTAAGATGCATAGCTGATATCCTTTGAACACAACAATTTGCTAAAGATAAAAGCAACATTCAAAAGCCATTTTAATTACTTTTTAATGCGAAATCTAATTCCTTGAAACTATAGTCATTTTTTATAATAATAAAACCATTTAACATAATTGCTAAGGAAACCTTGAAAAGGTAAAATGTTGTCTCTTTCATACAAACAATACATTATACCACAGATGAGTTATATATCCACAAATAGTTCATTTCCATTTCAACCATATCAATTTATTTTACCCAAAATTCACTTTTAATTTTCATGTCCCCATACTTCTCCATTCCCCCTAATTTATAAGGGATCAATAAAAATGTTTCCTACCAAAACAAATCATTATTGTTGTCGCTTGAAATATTTTTGTATTAAGGTCACCTTCCATTTCAGATCAAAATCTACGTTATTTTTTTTTTTCGATAGGAAATTGTTTTTTTCAGTTGTAGTTAAATGACAGGGCCAACTCCATAGGGAATAATAAATAGGTTTACGCCAGCCTGAGACAGGTGAATGCTTTTTGGTGGATAAAATTATTTTAGAACAGCTTAGTAAATAAGAGAAACAGCAAAAGTGTTGACTGATTCTCCTGCATTAACTAATTTAAAAAACTTTAAAAAGTATAAAATATCCCCCAGATTTGTGTGAATATGTGAGTTCTGTTCTCATAGAAAAAAATTAGTTATTCACTAAAATCTGAATTGTTGCGTATAGGTATGAATTCGCCAGCTAAAGACAGTTGCAATAGACGGCTTCTGTCGCATTCGCATCTTTATAATAAGAATATTCTCGCAGTCGCTACTTTACAATAGAAAATTTCTCGCGGTTGCAGATTTGCTAAGGGAATGCGCTGTTTGAGAATTCGACAGCCGAATTTGCACCTTAGTGAATAACCCCCTGTAATTGCTAGAGCAATAGACGTTATATGTAAACATTTCAAGAACATTATAAACCAAAATCTAAAGGATAATGTATTTTATTTTTTTATTGCTTGTGCTGGGTTGACTCTAAAATTTTCAGCATAATCTGTTTTGCAGAGTGCGTTGTTATATAAAGCCCTTTGGAATAACATAAAGATTATTCTTCAGCAAAGAACTAAAAGAGCATTTGTTTAATAACAAATCAACTTGGTTCAGCACTTGTAATTCTTAGGGCCTAATTCACCATTGTGCGAAGTGAGCCGCGAAGCGTTCGGCTCACTTCGCACATGGTATTATGCGCCCGCTGATGTCCTGCATGCGGACATCAGCGAGCACATTAAAGGGATTCCCCTCCTGGCGAGGAGACTCGAGTGCTCTCGCCGGGAGGGGAATCTCTTTAATACACATGCTGATGTCCGTGCACAGGACATCACCATACGCATAACACCATGTGCGAAGTGAGCCGAACGCTTCACTTCGCACAATGGTGAATTAGGCCCTTAAACTCTACAGAGGCACTAGCATTGTATCTAGTCTGGAAAGCATAACATCATTATTTCCATTCTATCTCTTCCTTAATAAGACATTACGGAACACTGTAGTTACCAACCTTTAGGGTAGGTTCTCACTGACGTTTTTATGTGCGCAATCAGTGGTAAAAGGGGCTGTTTCTGGAATTTTTATGTATTTGCCACATGTGAAAAATTGCAAGAGTCAAAATGCATAGGGGTAATTTATAACAGGGAAAAACGGGTGAAAAGGGTAAGAAAAATGTTTTTCTATGATTTTTTTCCCCTTTTCAGCCATTTTGTTATTGCTAGTTTTACATGGGGCACATTTACTAAAGTCTAACATGTTTTTTGACGAAGAAATTCAGGAGAAACAGTCTATATTTAACAATATTGTCATTTTTCTCCTATTTGCTAAGTTAACAATTTTATCGCCCAAAAGAATTCTCCACCCTCAGGCTGGCGTAAACCCATTATTCCCTATGCAGTTGGTCCTGTCATTTAACCTAAGTCCAAAATATTTCCCCATTGAAAAGACACATGGATATGGATCTGTAATGGAAGGAAACCCTCATAGAAAAGCATTGCAAAGTTTCCCTCTGTTAACAGATCGATATTTATCAATAAGGATTCATTGAGCAAATTACCAATATTGCCCTAGCGCTATCTCCAAAACTTTTCTTGCTCTTTTCCAATCAATGCTACTCTAAACGATCTGCTGCACCAAACCTGGTGAAAAAAAATATTACTTTCTAGGGAAAACTGCAGCGCTAACATCCAAAACATCACATAAACATGTCAAAAGCCAAAACCAGCAACAATAGTATCCTAACGTCAAAGCAAAATGAAGGAAGCTGTCCTAAAATAACAAAACTGACAACAATGTATCCTATTAACTAACAAACGAATAACATAGTTGCCTAAATAACGTGGGCCACCAACAGACTGTCCCAGACTGCAAGAAACAGCAAGAAAAAAAAACAAACAAATACAAAACCACTAACCAAGCAGTTAAATAAAATAAAACACAAATGTTTCCATAGCAACGCAGTGATAGCAGCAACTATTGCTGCACCACTAAGGGTCTCTATTATGGGGGACTACAGGACTCCCCTAGTTCCCCCACATTGACCATCCCCCTGTGGGGAAGCTGGACTCCTTCTGGTGGGGTGGGGTGGGGGAATCGCTAAAAACAGGAGCTCCTAATTCATCACCACTATGGAGTTGGGGGCCCTAAGCTAAATATGTTTCTACCTAAGGGCCCCCACCCCTAACTTAATATGAGGTGGAGGACCTACCCATAGAATCTGAAAAAGAGGCTCTATCCCAAGACATCCCCACCCACCTGTCTAGGGGCTGAGGGGACTAAGTTTGGGACCAGATCCTCCTAAGTAGTGGGGTGCTGGTCCTTACTGGCTGCGGCCTTCCCTGAAATGATAAAAAATTAAAAAGATTACCAATGCCCCACTGGGCCAAGTGTGTGTGGGGTAGGGGGAGGCTACAGATCTATACATGGTGGAGGAGGGAGAATTTTACCCAGATCTCACTGTCCTTGTACAAGGTGGGGTAGGTGGCCCTTAGCTGTATAACTATAGCTGCTGTTGCTGCACTGCTAACATCACATGGTCTTTAAGTTAGTTTCAGTTAGGGTTAGCGCTGTGGTAATTATTAATTAAACTTGATTTTGTTGAATTTTTCTATTAATTTTGATCAAATTGACGCCTTTTCCTAGCACAAATCCACAGTATTCTTCACTAATGACTTGTGCAATGGGACTGTAATGCCTATAAACTGAAATCCCCAAGTGGATTTTTACCTAGGACACATTTAATCCGCACTTTCAAGATTCTTAGCAGTTTCTAGAAGGTAGAACACATGTTATTGTAGGAATACATTTGATTTTACTGTATTAGGATTTTGATTTATTTCGTTACCATGCATAAACCTATTTTTCCCATAAAAGAAATAATACATTTCAGAGAGACTCTGTTTATGCATGGATGAAAAGCCCCCTTATGCCTTTTTTTTTTTGCAGCATGTGTTTTATTTGCATGCAGAAAGAGAGAAATTATGGGTAGCAACTGTTTGACCCAATCACCCGTTCACATTCCTGCACCACCACTTGCAGTGTTGCCCACAGTCATTCCACCATTAGAAAACCGGAACTGTGTGGTTTAATGTTCAGAGCAGACTGTTACTAATTTTTTAAATTTTTTTTGCACGCATAAAAAAATTAACGCTGCAAGAAATGATATAGTACGGCCTTGCCCTTAAAAGAAAAAATCACAATTTTATCTTTTACAAGAGTTATTGATCCTTCAACTGAATAACAAAGTTAAATAGACTTATTGGTATAAAAAAAGGCATTAGAAAGTTTGAAGAAAAAAACATTACATTCTTTCCACAGACAGTTTAGTCATTTTATTCATTATTCTCTATTAGTTACTCATACTGTAGAAAATGAAGTAATTCTGCTGTCTCATTTTTCCTGCAGGGTTTAGAAACTCATAGCTGGTCTATGATGTCATGGAGGATATTGACAATCCTCTGTACTTGATAGGGGTAATCTTAGAATGTTTTGTTTAGTAGGCTAGCAATTTGTCATTTTGGGATTATACAAATAGTTTGGCATTAGGTGTGCACTGGTTTAAATAGGTATTGGGGTCTATCAAGAGAATAAGAGGTAGAGAAATGTCAGGTCCTGAGTTTGTTTAAAAGCTGCAGAGAATGAGTCACTGCATTGCATTATGTGAAAGTTACCAGTCTAGAGTTCCACTCTTTCCTTGGTTTTTTGTTATTTTTAGCTGTGCAAAAGGAGACCTCTAGACTGAGTTTATCTCAACAGACATCTATCTTAATACAATCAAACCACAACAATTCCTTGAAACCCAAGCATTTTTTCTCTCTCTTTCTGTAGCAGTGCATTAACCCATTAAATGATTTAGCGCTCGAAAGCTAATCAAATGGGCCATCTGTAATGGATTTCTTCTAAAAGAAAAAAATGTTGAAGCTACTATGGATTTTAAGAGTCTGCAGTAACACTGCTATGTGAAATTGATGTGCTCTTAGGGGGTTATTCACTAAGTTGCGAATTCGACTGTTGAATTCTGAAACAGCGGATTCCCATAGCAAATCCGCCACAATTTTCCATTGTAGAGTCGCGACAAATTTTTAATGGTAAGATTGCAACAATTTTCCCATAATAAAATCGTGACTGTGACAATATTCTCATTATAAAGATACGACTGCGACAGTAGCAGCCTATTGCGACTGTCTTTATCTGGCGAATTCGCACCTTTATGCAACAATTCAGGGGGTTATTCAGGAAGCTCCGAAGTGAGGCGCGTAGTGTTCGTCTCACTTCGGAAAAACTGACATGCGCATGCTGATGTCCTGCGCGTGGACATCAGCACGCGCATTAAAGGGATTCCCCTCCCGGCGAGGAGACTTGAGTGGTCTCGCCGGGAGGGGAATCCCTTTAATGCGCATGCTGATGTCCGCGCGCAGGACATCAGCATGCGCATGTCAGTTGTTCTGAAGTGAGGCGAACACTACGCGCCTCACTTTGGAGCTTCCTGAATAACACCCTCAGACTTTAGTGAATAACCCCCTTAGTTTATTGCCAAATTAAAAGTCTTGCTCCAGCTAGCTATTGCTAGTCTTGTACATATTATACATCCTGTGCTGTAACATTATATAAAAGTATAGTTATAAACTTGTTCCACAGATGAAATTGTGTTAAATGTCAGCTTATACCAGGGATTGGATAATTGCCAAATTTTAAAATGGTTTAAGATCTAAATGTATTATTTTACACCAGCTTTGCCAAACTGATTTTATCTAGTTAAAAACATTGGCCTTACTAAGTAAATAACAGTTTTGTATCATTATTTATACAGCACAAAAGAATTAAGGGCATTAAATGCCAAGATACAACTGTCAGTTGGAACAGTTTTCAAAATTCATACATTATACTTTAATATCACCATTCCACATTATCTATAGAAGCTGCAATCAAATGATTTAATAACAACAAAAAAACAGAAGAAAAGGTGACATCTTAAGACTTTTTTTTTAAAAGTAGCATTCCCTATAGATTTAGGGGGTAATTTAGCATAGTCTGAACTTACCCTCCGATCCTTCGCCTATGTTCGCACACACTGTTATGCGCTCGCTGATGTGCTGTGCGCGGACATCAGCGAACGCTTTAAAGGGATTCCAGTTTCGCGAGGTGACTCGAGTTGAACCTCGCGAGCCTCGCCAAAACTGGAATCCCTTAAAAGCGTTCGCTGATGACTGCGCGCAGCACATCAGCGAGCACATAACAGCGTGTGCGAACATAGGCGAAGGATCAGAGGGTAAGTTCAGACTATGCTGAATTACCCCCTTAATGTTTTATGGAATATTAAGTGATAAATGCAGAGTCCCTAAGAAATTACAAAACTGTTTAGACTGTAAGCTCTACGGGGCAGGACCTCCAACCTCTTGTGTCAACCACAACCCGGTACTTAAAGTGATGTATTCTTGTGATATTTTACTTGTCTTGTTTAATGCACTTTTCCCATGTCTGTATTATATATTTGTATTGCTGAATTGTACAGCGCTGCGTAAATTTGTGGGGCTCTATAAGTAAAATGATACATACATACCAATGATGAGGGGAAAAAGCTATAAACAGTTTCTAACTCATATCTTACAGCCATTAACCACTACCTGACATGATATATAGAGCAATGACAGGGAATTGCAAGACTAACTCTGTCTCCTCTTATGTTGCCACACAGACACCCTTGTAAAGAAAGTTAAACAGTTTATCTCCTCTACCAAGACAAAGGTATAGACCTTATGAAAATATTTGACACTGGCTTCTATTGAATTCTACATTTGGGTGGCATCTAATGATGAAAAGTCCAGTTTAAGAGAAGAATGTTTGCTATACCCTAAGATAAATGCCACCCCATTGTTTCTGGTTTTGTGAAGGGTAGAGATATATCATTGTTTAGACCACTCACTTGTTCACAGCATAAAGGTAAAGAGGAAACCTTCACTCTAAGCTTAATGAAGCTTTGTGCAATGCATTTCACAGGCATTTGATGAGTTTATTCAAATCAGTTTTCTCCTTAAAAAAGAAAAAAGTTACTTCAGAATGATCACAATAATGTACAATGTATTCCTGCATTCTTCTCTTACAAATGGTTTAACGCTCTCTCTCTTTTTTTTTTTCTCCAAAATTAAACAAGCTGCTATAATAGTTGTAAAATATTCAATAGTACTCTTTTTTAATGTAGTTTGATACAGCTTGTAAGCATTAGATAAATGACAAGTTGTTTTTTTGTTTGTTACTTTTTATCTAAAGGGCAGATTGACACATGGCAATGTGTCATGGAAACCATCTATACCGGCGTTTCCCAAACTTATTTTTCCGTGGCCCGGTTATTTTTGTGCTTATCCTTCGTGACCCACTAATTTTCCTCTCACGGCAAGTGAACAGTCCTGTCTGCCACGTGTGTTTTTAAGGCGTACAATGCGTATTGCGTCTTGAAGTAGCCGCCTCATGAATATTCATGAGCGGTGCCGTGCGCGAAGTCCATTACTAGCATTCAGTCATGAAAACCCATTAAAGAAAGAAAAATATGCGCTCTCGTGACCCGGCATTTTGCTTTCGTGGCCCGGTACCGGGCTGCGACCCACCATTTGGGAAACACTGATCTATACCACTTCCATACACAATCACAGGCGAGAGCAATGGACATTATGGTAAAATTGCAACCTCACATAGGAAAGCTGCAAACTGCATGAGCTATGAAGAGGTCTATTATTTGTGCTTAATGCAGATTAACTGATATATATATATGTGTGTGTGTGTGTGTATATATATATATATATATATATACATACACTATATACATACATATAGAGCTAAGACTTCGATACCCATTGAGCTTAGTGTTATTAGGCCACATTTTGTCTAATAAACGCCTCATTAAAACTCAACCTGCAAGGAATTACCACCTACAAAGTGTTTAAACAAGTTTGCTTTTCTCTCAAAGCATTTCCAAGCAAGTAACAACAATAATAATCAATTGCTGATGAGCTATATTATTTTATTTGCTAAATACACTGAACCAACGTGTAATATATTTTCTGTCAGCAGAGGGCGACAGAGCCCAATGCTCTGGCCGCTTTACGCTTTTGCACAGCCAAAGAAGGAAAAACCCGCCCACCGCGGGTCCGCCACTCAAGAAGAAGAGGGGAGGTGTCGGCCAGGCAACCAACCCTGGCTACAGGCCACCGCAGTACTTAAACATGTATGACATCACACAGCCGTATGGAGCCTGGCTAGTACATTGTAAGTAGCCGGAGTATGTAGGTAGGGGCGGCTGATCGCTGTGCTGGATTTATTCAGGGCTGGGACTACTGAGCAGTGCTTATTATTAGCTGCTCCTATAGACGGACTCATCCCCCCCATCTCACTCTCTCTCTCTATGGAGAAGGAAAGCCGCAGGGATTGGCAGATGTAAAGGAACTCAGCAGCAACTTTTCACTCTCTTCATCCCCAGCAAAGAGAGAGAGAGCTGAGGCAAAGTGACAAGCAGCTGAGGCAAAGTGACAAGCAGCTGAGGCAAAGTGACAAGCAGCTGAGGCAAAGAGAGAGAGCTGAGGCAAAGTGGCAAGCATCTGAGGCAAAGAGAGAGAGCTGAGGCAAAGTGGCAAGCATCTGAGGCAAAGTGGCAAGCATCTGAGGCAAAGTGACAAGCATCTGAGGAAAAGTGGCAAGCAGCTGAGGCAAAGTGACAAGCATCTGAGGCAAAGTGACAAGCAGCTGAGACAAAGTGACAAGCAGCAGCTGTCTGGTCTCTGGGACTACACCCCCGTGCCTTCCAACCCCCCAGTCTTCCCGGAGGAAAGTGAGTCTCTGGTTACCATGGTGATCGAGCTGAAAGTGAAGACTATTTAACAGGGGGGTGGGGGGGGGGGGGGCAGACAAACTGGTGCCATCAAGGTCTCAGCGCAGGGGCCAATATAACCATAGGAGAGAGAGGCCGAGCTCTGAACTTCCACTTCATCTGCAATGAGAGGGGGGGATCCCAAAGCTGCTGGGTACCCGTGAACCCCCCCACCCCTTTCCTTCTCCCATGAATTATTTATGATCTTTGGCAAAGGATCAGGAACACGGCCACAAACCATTATTTTGTGCAGCTTGTCTGCAGCATGGATCACTCCCAGTGCCTTGTGACTATATATGCCCTGATGGTCTTTCTGGGACTTAGACTAGACCAAGGAGTTTGCCAACATTATCTTCACATCAAACCATCTCCTAGTGAAAGACTTCCACTGGTGGACCTTATCGAGCACCCGGATCCCATTTACGATCCCAAAGAGAAGGATCTCAACGAGACCTTGCTGAGGACTCTCATGGTTGGCCACTTTGATCCCAACTTTATGGCCATCAACCTGCCAGAGGACAGAATTGGAGTTGAGGACCTTGGGGAGATGGATCTGCTGCTTAGGCAGAAGCCTTCAGGGGCAATGCCAGCAGAAATAAAGGGGCTGGAGTTTTATGAGGGGCTTCAGGGAAAAAAGCACAGGATGAGTAAGAAACTCAGGAGGAAGCTGCAGATGTGGCTGTGGTCTCAAACGTTCTGTCCTGTTCTTTATACCTGGAATGACTTAGGGACCAGATTTTGGCCGCGTTATGTGAAAGTAGGTAGCTGCTACAGTAAAAGGTCTTGTTCAGTGCCAGAAGGCATGGTTTGCAAGTCTGCCAAGTCTATGTATTTGACCATCTTACGGTGGAGATGTCAACGCAAGGCACAGCAAAAATGTGCATGGATAACAATTCAGTACCCTGTCATTTCTGAGTGTAAATGCTCATGTTGAGACTTTCTGGACTTTTGCAAAGACAGTAGCTTCTTGGTTCATGTTATATGCACTGTAATATGTAGGAATGTATATGTGTGTATATATGGTATCAGTTTAAAATGCTATTAAAAGGTCAGTATTATTCTTTTAAATAACCAGCGTCTACTGTATTTCAAAGACTATTATCCTGGTTGTGTTTTATTTTAATATTATTATTATTATTTTTTTTTTTGGCTAATGTATCTGTATTTATATTCAAAGAGCACTTCGCGTTGCGAAGCATTTTTTAAGTATAGTTTAATATAGAAGCAGTTTTCCTTTTATGGAAACTGCAGACAATGGATGGACCTCATAATTAAAAAGAAAAAAAGTTAAAACCAGAATTATATAATTTTTCAGATTATTGTACATAGAGAGAACAATTTTTTTAAAAGACAAACTACTCTTGTAAATGAAAACTATCCCCTCTATTTATTCTTTTATTTTTCCTCCCCATGTAGAATCAGTGCAGAATAAAATTAAACCACTAAAATATTAAATTGTTGCATATCTTTTATGTTCTGTGCTGGGGTTTTTTTTTTTTTTTTGTATTCTTTATGTACATGTTCAACAGCATAAAAACTGCCTATTCAATTGCTTGCTTCTGGAATTCTGGTGTTATATACAAACACATTATCTGTGTCTTAAATAGTGATCAGCCTTGTGTACTTGCTGGAGCCTGAGATGTAGAGGGAGGGGGTGGTTCACTGCATGTCGTTAGTTTGTTCGACTTGACATTTCATTTAGAAAAGAACACGTGTCTTTAACACCTACCTATGTGGTAGGGCATTGCTGAAACCTGACCCTTGTCCAATACTTTTAGTTACACTGCAGACAGGTTATCAGCTTTATCATCACTTGATCCCATTCACCCTCCAAATAGCCAATTATTTCTTTTCAAGAAACATTGCCATACAACATAAGCAGACTAATCTATTCTATCTGTGTTGGGTACTTGAAATCTTAGGGAAGTTTCCTGCAAAGTCAACATTGGAAGGTGTTACAGATATAGATCTGGTCTAGCTAAGAAGTTTCCTTTATCTGTTTTGTGATTAATGGGCAATCAAGGCATCAATAGAGGGACATTCAAGAGGTGTCAGGCCATTGTTAGGCTGTTATGTTAAATCAACAACACCTCCATTACAAAGATCGAAGTCAATTATAGTAATGAGGATGTCAGGGAAAAGATAGCAATTTGACTTCTGTTCATTTATGTCCCTTTAATCCCTTTGATGGGAAAATACATACAAAGTGTTCAATATAATCTCCAAACAAACCTTCATCTTTCTAAACTAAGGTAATTAATACATAGTATGTTCTGTATGTAAATATTTGAGGAATATATATATAAACCACTTTGCAAAATAGAGGTTAATATGAGAAAGCATGCTACGTACACTAAAAGGGCAGTAGGAAAGGAAGCTGTATAATAATACATTGACATTGATCTGAATTTGTATATTTTTAATAACCAGATCTGTTATTTTAAATTATCAGCAAATGTCAAGAAAATTTGGTCTCTCATGCAAAATATTAGGTCCTTTCCAAGGCCTTTTTGAACACAGTCTTATGTTGCCTGCAAAGACTAAACCAAGTATAATTTAAACTTTCAGCATGTGCTAAAATATTTATCCCGGATCTCTAAATAACTTTATAGGTAGTGTTACCTTACACTGGAGTGCAAATTGGCTGATAAGTATTTCAGAGATCTGTGTACAGAGTTAGCAATAAACTGTAGGATTTTACATTTTGTTTTAAACTTTTTAACTGATCATTACCTGTTCAGAAATATAAAGACTACCCCATCCAAAGGAATGTCAATGCTAGAGAAAAAAACACTTATTTGTTTCTGCTCATACATACCTGTCAGCATTTCTTAACCATTTCAGTTGAAATGAGATGACCTAAAGACACCTACGGGGTTAAATAAGATTTGGGGACACATTCACTGTGTTATAGAGGAAGATATCAGAAATTTTTTCTGTAGAGAAAAAAAAAATGTCCTTCCCTCTCACTGAGAGTTCATTGTAAAAGGATTAAATGTTTAAATACCATTCATTTTATTATTATTTTTTTTTTTCATTTAATCTTGTGTGGCGCCTGGATAAGATACTCAACTTTTAAAATATTCCTAATGTGACTCCAGGCAAGCAAACATACCTCCTAATTTATTTCAAGAAGAAAGAGGATATTCAGGTATTTGAGTTTATAAACTAGCATCACTATGTATATTTGTTAGAGTCTGACAAATGCCCAAATAGCATTAAAATAAACCATTCATCACCTATGATTTCCTGCGAAAAACACTGTGCCTTTGGCCAAGAATTTTTTTTTTAAATATATTTTTATTTTTATTTTGACACACTGGGTTTCTGCTTAGAAAAAGATTTGTTTAAAAAGTCAAAAGCAAGCATTTTCTTTACTGGTAAACATGAACATTATATGCACAGAAATATTTGCAACTGGGACTTAAGCCAAAAGGATAAATGTCAACAAGAGTTGCCTAAGGGTCTACTGTGACAGGGCTACACTCTCCTCTATTGACATATAATATTGAAGTAATTTGCTCAATTTCTAGAATACAGGCTACACATAGAATTATGTACAGTGACTCTCTGAGTCAAATTTGGGACACTAATTAGAAGGGGTCCTTTGTAATCCATCTTTTGTGTATTACACATTGCATCCATGAAGGTATAAATTAAGTAAACTAGCCTCCCTTCATGAACATAAAAAAATATACATACATATGCACAGTCTCACATAATTCTTTTGTAGACTAGCATGACTATAATCTGTTAAGATCATATGGAGCGATTCAACCACAGTCAGTCACACCTAAAGCGTCTTTCCAAATCAGTCCAGGTGACTGTTGGTAAGATTTAAATCATAACGCCGTTTAAATACCGGTAACTGCAAAGTTGCATAGAAATCTCATGTATATTTAATTCAAATGTGACAAGTTGTATTACATTTTCTTGAACATCCCTACACAAGTTTGTGCTCTTAAATTAGGTAATGATTGTGTCATAATTGCCAATTATCTACTCTTCAGAGACAAGTTAAAAATGTTTTCTAGTTTTGGCAAGTCTGGCAAATTAAATTAAAAAAGAAATGTGTAATGATAATGAGACATATGTGTAAAACATCTATGTTCAATTCAGCTTTTCAGCTTTTATGCTTTTATTTTACTCTGTTTTCAGTTAGGTAAGGGCCACACAAGTTTTTCCATTGTGCCTAGTGAACTTTATTTCACTAGGATGATAGAGATGACATTATGAAATCCACTGAAACAAGAATAAAGGAGGTTTTTACCATCAGGACAGAAAGTGAGCATTTACTTTGAGGGCAGCCAATTATTTGGAATTCCTCACAATGCAGATGGTAATGAGCGACTTTTGATGGTTGGTTTAAAACTAATTCACTTTTTGGCAAGTAAAAATGGTACTAGGTATTACTATTTATAATTTAGGAAATCTATTGATTCACCCAAAAACATACTGTAGATTGGTCACCACCAATGGAATGAAGAAGGAGTTTTTCTCTTCTACAAGGAGGAATTTGCAACTGATCTACATGAGAATATTTCTTCTTCCTCTGGAGCAACATGGATATCTGTATACAATGTGGTTCTACAGTGTCACCAACCAGGAGGTGCAGAGGTTACTGGTATTGGGGGCCAGTTTAGTGAACCAAGGTTACCCAGCCAGCCACATGCATAATTTTGTCTGTGTGACAGAAGAAAGTACATGACAGGTATTGGAGATTGTGGTATAATTTCAATGTCTTATTTCTTATGGTCCCACTTGTTGTTTTAGATGACCAGCTACACCAAAGAAATAAAAATTCCTATTGGATTAACATGCATTCCAATACAACTCTAGCAAAAATGTTATCCACAAGGTTGAATTCATTAATTTTACAGCTGTCTGTTTTTATCCTTTCCCAGTTTCATTCTTTTCTATGATGCTTTAAATAATACATATTTCTGAAAGTGTGCCTGGTTTATAAAGCTAAATATCATAATTTATAGACACAATTTAAAACAGCCATGTTACACAAAGGGAATTCACTATCCTCCGAAGTGAGGTGCGTAGTCTTCGCCTCATTTCGGAATGACTGAGATGCGCATGCTGATGTGCTGCGCAAGGACATCAGCGTGTGCATTAAAGGGATTCCCGTCTCAGCGAGGCATAAGAGTTGCCTCACCGAGACGGGAATCCCTTTAATGCGCATGCTGATGTCCGCGCACAGGACATCAGCATGCGCATCTCAGTCATTCTGAAGTGAGGCGAAGACTACGCACCTCACTTCGGAAGATAGTGAATTCCCCCAAAATCGGAGCCCTGTCAAACCAGTGAATTTGGAGCAGTATGACTTCGACAGGTTCAAATTTACTCAGAGCTGTACAATTCAGCAATACAAATATACAACAGACATGGGGAAAGCACATTACGTATTACAAGTGAGTAACTTACAAGCGTAATATCACTTTAAGTGCCTGCTTGTGATTGACACAAGAGGATGTTGGTGCCTGCCCCATAGAGCTTACAATCTAAGTGGAAGGAAGACTTACATACGGAGATAAAAGGTTGACAAGAGCTGTAACAATGTGCTGGGACACTGGTCTATAAATAGGTAAATAAAGATACATATATATATATATATATATATATATATATATATATATATATATACAGCATAAATAGTTAATTAAGGATACAATACAACATTTACAAAAAAAAAATCAGTGCTAGTGCTCCAGCTGAATTACCTGTGCATATGCACACAAAGCGATCATAAGTGACTGAATTGGACACAAATTCCACTGTTTCATTTTCAGAGTACTCAAAGAGATATTATAATTGCTGGGGCTACATAGTAATTGTCATAGAAATATTTGTCTTTTTTAGTTTTCTTGTAATAAGCATTGGGTTAGTGTAGGAGTCTTTGAACAGGAGAGAGCAATTTTGCTAACTCCTCGAAAAAATTTTGTGGAGCTGCAAAGGGGGAGGAGAGCATGCTCCCGATCACATGACCTGCCAACATCTTATCAGAAGAAGCGTTGGAGGTCATGGGCGGGGCTAGGGAGATTCGCTCACAGTCACAACAAGGCAGTTTTCTGACCCCTGGGTTAGTGAATATGCTTTGGGCTGCAACTCTTCATCAGGAAGGTTGGAGATGATGTTCCTGCTTCAAATATATTTTATAAGAATATAACATATCAATAAACCAAGTTCCTTAAAGATTCTTCCATTTTGGGCCTCAATGACTAAAGGATAAATTCACCTCACTATAATTCAAGTCGCATTGCCAAAATAATCACGGATTTACTTCTCAGTCTTGACTAAGCAGTGACTAGTCTTGTCGAACAAGCAGACAGTGGCAATCACTGTCAGATATGTAGTGTGGTGTAGTCAGTCAGTAGAATGCGAAGCTCTGCCATCAGCCCCCTAATTTAAAGGTCTGATGTGTGAACTGCCAACCAGTGCCAAGTGGCAGCTGCCAAAGCAAATAGAATCATGGGGTGCATCAAAAGGGGTATAGACGCACATGACGAGAACATTATTGTACCTCTTTACAAAGCACTGGTCAGACCACACATGGAATACTCTGTGCAGTTTTGGGCACCAGTGCACAAGAAAGATGTGGTTGAACTTGAGAGGGTTCAAAGGTGGGCTACTAAAATAATTAAAGGAATGAACAATATACAGTACCACGAAAGATTATCAAAACTGAGCTTGTTTAGTCTAGAAAAAAGAAGAGTAAGGGGTGACCTACCGTATATACTCATATATAAGTCAAGAAATTAAAGGTAAAAAAAATCATTTAAAATACTATACTCGACTTATACACGAGTAATACTGGTTTTTGAAAGCAAGGGGGCGCTGAGAAAAATTTACCGTAAGTTGCTCCTCAAGCCCTGCCATTTCCTCTATGCTTTATGCCAGCACTGACTCCTCTAACTGAGTACGTCTATTAGGGGCATCGCTTACCTCCCCTTATGAGCCCCCGAGCCGCCAAGACCCCGGCCAACATAATGTCTCCTAATAAGCACCAGCACATAGACAATCTGTAAGGAGGAAGTCGCGAGTCGCGTCTCCTGTGTGGTCCGCCATGGAAGCAGGCTCGGTGTACTTCTGGTGAATGTGAGCACGTGCGGGTGAGTTCCGAGCACAGAGGGCGAGGGGAGCAGTAGCGAACACTGGGAACGGCATAAACCTACAGGAGTGCTGCACGTCCACACTGCCAGGTATCCAATATACACAGTAAGGGGAAGCTAGAGCCGGCAGTACCCGGTGTCCCACATAGAGCAGGCCCTCATCCGACGCTTAAGAAATCTCAGTTGCTCCTCCTGCTTTGTCTCTAAGGGCAAAATGTATTAAACTCAGATAGACCAATCTGGGGGGTAATTCAGCAAGGTGCGATCTCACCTTGCGATGCTTCGATTCACCTTGCAAAAAAGGTTACGCGCTGGCTTCTCTCCTACACGCGCACATCAGCACATGCTTTAAAGGTATTCCAGTCTGGCCAGGTGACTTGAGTGGTCGCAAGGAGACTGGAATACCTTTAAAGCATTCCCTGATGTGCGCATGTAAGAGAGAAGCCAGCGCGTAACCATTTTTGCAAGGTGAATCGAAGCATCACAAGGTGAGTTCGCACCTTGCTGAATAACCCCCTGGGTCTTTCCAAGTTTACTGGTAGAAACCTCGCATTTTTCATGCGAGATTTTTCAAGGTTTTTTTTACATTTTTTTGATGGATAGGTAGCCATACTTTACATTAGTAGTATGGCTACTTTACATTAGTAGCATGGATACTTTACATTAGTAGCACGGCTACTTTACATTAGTAGCATGGCTACGTTTCCATTGAAAATTTTGAAAAATCGAAATAGAATAACTCGATCTCGAGATCTCAAAAGAAATCTTGCAAGAACAATGCGAGATTTCTCTCTGTGAACTTGGAAAGACCAATAGCGGTCTTTCCGAGTTAAATAACTTTCGCCCATTATACTTGAAATTTCAGAGAAAAGCTTTAATACAAAGAAGAAAAAACAAACAAACTTGAAAACATTTTCCTTTTCATTTTCAAACAATCTTTAGTTTATTGTACGCCTTACCCTATTTGGGTGACCTCCAGGATCACCGATTCATTTCCACATTTAAAGGGGCACTATAGTGCCAATATAACTGCACACATGCTTATAAAACTCCTTTATACCAAGCCAATTGCTGACACAAATAGTTAAAAAAAGTTTAGGGAAGAAATAATACTTACAGTTTGTTTCCCTTAATTAGTTTTCCTGAGAGATGACATTTTCCCCCCTCTCCTTTCTGTTTTGCACAAGAAGAAAAAGCTGCCTGGCTGCTATGGGTTAAGCAGTGTGCTGACCTTTTGACCGCATAAATTGATCTTGTTTACAGGAGATTACAGAGGGAAAGGTGACTTGTACACATGTGCTAAGTAGTAAGTAGGGCAAAAATGTCATTTTACGTCACATGAAACAACTACCGGGGAGAAACGTTTCTCACTAAGGGGGGAATTCACCATTGAACGAAGTGAGCTCCGGATCCTTTGCCTCACTTCGCACATGGTGTTATGCGCTCCCTGATGTCCTGCACGCAGACATCAGCAAGTACTTTAAAGAGATTCCAGTCTCAGCGAGACCAAAAGAGTTACCTTGCCAAGACTGGAATCCCTTTTTAAGTGCTCATTGATGTCCACGTGCAGAACATCAGCGAGCTCATAACACCATATGCGAAGTGAGCCAAAGGATTCGGAGCTCACTTCGCTCAATGGTGAATTCCCTCTTAGTATAGTACTGCTTATGTAAAGATGTAACTCTGACTATAGTTCCCCTTTAAGAAACAAAAACAAATACTGTAGATTGCTGGCACACCAGTTTTGCAGGGAAACTCCTTCAAATCCTTTATTGATGTGTACAACATGCAAACATTTTGGAGGGCAATATCAAGGGTTTCCCAGCAAGGTTGGTATGGCAACAATCTATTTTATTTCTTATTTTTTGCTGCTTTTCATTTTCATCCTTAGGCATAACAAACTGAAAAGGGCTTACAATTTTGACAATTGTAATCGCAAATTGGTTTTTTCCTATTTATAAATGTTAACGTTGCATTTTGATGATCTATTAATTGTGAATATTTAAAAAAAAAATTCATATAATTTTATATACACTGTGGATGATGTTACTGTTGCAAACTGAAGGAAAGTGTCTGCAATTGTTTTAAAAAATGCAAGGGGGAGCAAGGCACTACAAAATGCCAGTATGTTTTCATTATTTCAATATTAATTGTAAGGACTAAAGAAGGGCTCTGCAGGGGGCTAGTTGCTGTCTGGTGTCACTAAGTCTGCCAAGGGGCACTGGGGGTTATTTTGGAAACTTTCTGAAGACACTGGGGATCTTTGGGTTGATTCAGGGGCATTTGGCCCAATCTTAAGCATATTTGAGATAATCTGGAGTATGAGCGTCACCATGAGAGATGCACTGGGTGTTGTAAAAAGCTACTAAGGACTGGGGACATTTGTTTTAATTATTATAGACAGAGAAAGGTAGACAGAGAAAGGTTCTGTATACAGAATGCTATATTGTACCTACAGAATTGCATTTTGTGTGCATAGCATAAAATTCTGTACAAAAACAGCATTTTGTAAATAACAAAATTTCATTCTGTGAGCACAATATAATTGTGTGCATAAAATGGTGTTTTGTGCAAATAGAATAACATTTTGTACACAAAATGCTATCTTGTATGCACACCATTGTATTTTGTGCACAAAATATGACTCTGTGGACAAAATACTGTTTATGTACAGAATAGAATTTTGTGGACAAAATAGCATTTTGCGTACAAAATTACAGTTTGTGATTAGCTTGTTTGTTGCACATCTCAACCAAACACAAAGTTCATTTTTTTTCAGGTTATAAAACATATATCAATAATAATCATTAGAACTGGTCAGTTCTAGCCTTTAATAGTATTTAACATAATTATGATAAAAAAATATCAATTTAAATATAACTAAACATGAATAAACATAGGTGGGAACATCTTACCTATAGGAACTACTCTGGCTGATAGAAGTGGATCTGTTGTAATAAAATGGACAATTAAATCAATCCTTATCACACCAGGTCCTAAATGTGTTGAAACAAACTCTATTTTTGTGGCAGAATTTATCACATCAGGCTATGGCCCTTATTCACCAATGTGCGAAGTGAGCCGCAATGTGTTCGACTCACTTCGCACATTGTGTTATGCGCATACTGATGTCCTGTGCGCGGACATCAGCATGCGCATTAAAGGGATTCTCCTCCCGGCGAGAGCACTCGAGTCTCCTCGCCGGGAGGGGAATCCCTTTAATGCGCATGCTGGTGTCCGCGCACAGGACATCAGCATGCGCATAATACAATGTGCGAAGTGAATCGAACACATCGCGGTTCACTTCGCACATTGGTGAATAAGGGCCTATATCTGGCCAGAGCAGTTAATTTACAAATAGTTAACACCTTGTTAATGAAGTATACATTGTAAATGTTTTAGCATTGCCCTCACTTCGAGAAGATCTCTGACTGATACAGGAAAGAACTAACAGAGTAGATATGCCTGTTTTGAGACCTCCACACATTGATGTTCATCCAGCTCTGAATGACCACTAAATGGGGAAAACTAGAAAGCTTTCCAGAAAACATGAGTTTTTTTTTCTTAGATTTCCTCTTTCAAGAAAATGTGGCCTGTTCACAAAATGTGTGATTGTATTGCAGGCTGTCTTTAATCAATCTGTAAGCCTCCAGGTTCTGTAACCTGAGCTTCCTCAAACATTCAACTTCTCACTCATAAGATATTGCTAATGACTGACTGGGAAAACAAGCTAATGTTTTACTGTCAAAACAAAAGCAACCTGCCACAGTCACTGTCAAAATATACTCAATTTATAAATGCTCTCTAAGAGTTTAAAGTTCACTTAAAAATTACATTATTTTTTTTTTCTGTATATAATAGTAACTTGACAAATTATAATTATATAAGGGGAATTGGGAGAGAAATGCAAACAAGCCTAAAGCAAACTTTTTGCATTGATTGCACATGCTTTTACATTTATTTTTGCCTTTTGTTTAATTGAACAGACCTCTAGTTTGTTTATATGAAGCACATCAGTGGAGTTTAATGACTCTTCATATGAATGTAACAACTGGAAGCTAGTTAATGATGGTCTAACCAGATCAGTTCAGATCACATGAGTTCAGAAGTAATTGAAATCATTCGTTTCATGTTTACTTGGTAAATAAGTTGTAGTGTAGGGATGCGGTTAAGATTTGTGTTTCCTGTTATTCATCCATCCCACCAGTAAGGTCTTGTTTTTGTAAAGATATTGGGCACCCACTTTCTGATTCCTGTATGAGGGAAATGTTTAGATCCCAAAGTTATATCACGTCCCTTGCCCTATAAATTGTGAGGAGGAGCATGCCATATGTTTCCATTTCCAGGCTTTGGCCTTGAGGAAACACATAGCAAGCTGTAATAGGGTGGCATAGGGGCCACCAGGCAGCATAGTAGGGAGTTGTACTCTGTGATGCAGGTAGAAGTAATGGAATAGAAGGTAGTGTTGGTCTCCTGGATAACTCATTCAGTTCAGGAAATACCAGGTACAGTGTAGGCTGAAGGTTAACTCTGGCCTACTAATATCTTTCTCCATAGCTGGCCCTGCATTTCCTGTTAAAAAAAACTTTTTACAGGTGCTGGTCTCACTTGAGTATTAGAAGCCTTCTTCATAAGGCAGATGAATGTTTGCATGTTATATACAACAAACTTCACCTAAAATGAGCAGGTGATAAAATATTTTTTCATTTTACTTGTTTTTTTTGCTGGTATTTGCTCCATTTTTTAAATTATATTAGGCAATCAGTGCATCACCAGCAGGTTAGGGGCTGGATGTGGAGTGTGTGGTCAATGACTACCTGGCTAATGGGTAAGTGTTGGGAGACACTCTTGACATTAAAATATCCCCCACTCCCAGGCTATGTCCAACCACCACCTCCCTCTGTACAGGAAGATGGTATAGAGTTCAAATGACCCCTGAATATTTATTATTGTCCCAGTCCTACAACACAAACCTAATACCAAAACATTAGGGTCTACACACATTTCTACTTTTTATAATCATGTTGTGCCAAGTGTATAGGACACCAAGTTTAAAATTCTTCTCAAAAAGCTGGTCTCTCCAAAATGTAAACACAGAGTGAACGAATATTTAAAACCCTATTATGATGTTTTGGAAAATTACAAAATAGATCAAATCATGATAGTATTAGAAAGCCCAAAACTTGTGCAGAATTATAATATATTCACAGATTGAACAAGCCCACAAATTCACTTGGACTATTTATACAGCACCCCCACTGAGCTCTTTTCTTTTTGAAATTTATTATTTAATATCTCACTTTTGACTTTAATGTAGATAGAGTCATGTGCTGCCTCAACATCCAATCAGTTTGTTTCTAATGGTTGCTAGTTCACACTGTGATAAATATCTAGTCATGGACATTAACCACAAAATGACTCAGATTTCTAACAAGCAGATGTGCATGTTTTCTGTAAGTGGGAGAACTTTCTGTTTGCACACATGCTTGAAAACATTATCGTTACCTAATTTTGCTTACAAAAGTGGGGGCTGAGTCACCTCCAGCTACATAATGTACAGCTAGTAGGTGAAAAACGCTCAGCTATTCACCCAAGTTTGTACCATATTTGAAAAGTATAACAAATGCAGAAGGATCAGTTATCCAAATAAATAACACCCTGTTCTGTGTTAGACTCTCCATAAATCTGCACTCATTAACCAGTGACTTACCCCGGGGCACAATATACACCTCAAGCCTTTGCTCCTCTAGAATTAGTCCTTATGGAAACTCAATGAGGAATTGGGAAACAGAAATCTGATCTCAAGATTGTCTAATTGGTGCAAGACCCTTCTTAAGAGAGCAAGGGGATGCCCTTAGATCTTTTATCATCCAATAGTGACCATAATATACTAACTTTCTCTTTGTCTTTACATAGGATTTTTTCTTAAGGGGCCATTAAACACACCAATCTTTAGGAAGGTGAAATTCTAGTAACTTACAAATGGACTTAACTTCATTGACTGAGAGAATGACCTCAAAAAAAAAATAAGACCACAGTCACTAAATTGGATATATAGTTAAAAGCATCTTAAATATTCATGGTGACGGCTACATATCTTATGGATGTAAAAGAACTAGAAGGAAAAGAAAGTCTATATGGATAAATAAAAATGTTCTGACGGCAATATTTAACAATATAAGAATTTAAACCACTAATACGCACTTGAAAATGGTAATTAATAAATAATTAGAAGTAAGTTGACCTCAAAGACTCATTGCCAAACAGAGTAAAAAACAAACCTATAACAGTAAAAAGGTTAAAACAGTAAGTGCTGACATCCTCTGGGATCATGGATAATGTCAGCGGCACCAAATACAAAAGGAGGAGTATTGTTTATCTATTGTCTTCCTGAAGTCTATGTGCTGTACTGAGCTCCTGCATGCTTCTTTACCACCTGCTGTGCCTTGCCAGTGCTACAGCTTCTCCTGTGGCATGTCTTACAGCCTTGGTGAAGTGTCAGCTGTGCTGTCCAATGTCATAAATATCTTCAGAATTCCTCAGCATTGTCTCTGCCTTGCTGCTGTGAGTGGTCATGTTGTTCTTGGTCTCCAATGTTAAAGGTACACTACGGTCCTTGTGATCTATTCAGTGTTACACTTCAGCTGTTCCTGTGAATCCACCTGTGTCTCTGCAAGTGTTTCAGTCAGCTGCCACCAGTGGAGGGTTAACCCAAGGACCATGACCTGGGAATCTCCTCACCGCAAAGGCCAAACACCCTTGTGGAGGTTAAGGGTGAAGACCAGAGGCTCTTTAGACTCTGCACTTCAGTGTTATCCCCTGCCAACTCCACTGTGTAAGGAGAAACCTCATTCCTTCTTGTCTCTGCACATCTTTTGCACTTGTTCCTGTTTTTGTATGCCTCAATGCCTCCAGAGGTATAAAAGACTCTCAGTACACTTAGTGCTTCCATTGGCATTCCAGTTCTGTGTAAGCATGTCTTCCTGTACTTCACAGTATTCCCAATGATGGCTCTGCATCACTCACAATACCCCCCCCCCCCCTCCGAGATCCATGACAAGTAGGCTGCCATCATAAAAAGTGTGAAATAGACAATTGTCCACACATAGGTTCTAAGGGAATTAAGTCATGTCAGACACATCATTAATTTAAAATTTTGAGGACTTTATAATGACTGGGTCTTGTCCATAGGACTGGCATATAGTAAATGTGTCACTAATATTCCTAAAGGGATAAAAATGTGAACATGAAAATTGTCTTCAAGTTTAAGATTTTCTAAAGACATTTCTTACTGAATGTAAACAAAAGCATAACTCCATATCAGAGTGGGTTTATGAGGGGTCAGTCCTGTAAACAAATCTAATCAGCTTGTATGAGGAGGTTCTAGTCTGGACTGGAGTGATGTGAATATCATACATTTTCTCCAAAGTGTACTGTGCCAAATAAAAGGTACATAAAATAAAATCACTTGGACTAAGGAAAAAGATGTGTGAGTGGGTTAAAAACAGGTGGAAAAAATGTGGGTAATAACAGTATACTTTTCAGACTGAGTCACCACAGGGGTCAGTATTTGGCTCTATTTTATTCCGTTTATTTATTAATTAAAGACCTTGTAATTGCATAATAACATTTACATTTTTGCAGAGGATAGCAAACAGTGCAAAGTAACACAAAAGGGTACAGGACTTTATTACAAATGGATCTTGAAAACTAATTAAGCTATGCAAATAGGAAAAGAAAATTCATGGTAAAATGGGAAAACTCTGGACATGGAAACAGACATGAAAAAGCTTTTAGGAATTTTAGATGATAATAAACATAACTGTAGCAACCAGCGTCAAGCAGCTGCTGCCAAGACAAATAGGATCATTGGATGTATCAAAAGGGGCATAAATGCATATGATGAGGATACAGTTCTACCACTTTACAAATCACTCATCAGACCGCACATGGAATAATGAGCACCAGTACCCAAGAAAGACATATTACAAGTTATGGGTATTAGATTACTTACTGGAGGGGTATGTTCTTGATTCTGATTGCCATATTTGGAGTCCGGAAGGATTTCTTCCCTAAGTTGAGGATAATTGGCTATTGCCGCATAAGTTTTTTCAGTGTTGGAGAATAATAGGCAGAACTGGATCGACTTGTGTCTATTTGGTATTATACAAGATATTAATTACATTGGTGATAAAACCTTACACAATATGTAATTATAGAATAAGTTCTTCTAGATCTTTTTTAATAAACATGGGCCTTCAGGGGAGAGCGATACAACATATGCTAGAATTGTAAAAATCAATGTAAAGGATTTATTCAAGAAACAATCTATTTGCAAAGCCATGTTTACATAGTTATGTAGTTAAATAATTAGGTTGAACAAAAACATAATGTTACCTCTTAATCACCTTTTGTAAGGGCTGGAGAAGGAGGTAGCATCACAATGGACCACAGCTGACAATTACGTACAGACCCTAAGGCACAGAATCTAAGGCTACCCTGGTATTCACCTAGAGCCCCTGCAAGGAGGTTAGGGCTTACCAGCAGGATAACCCAGGTTGTGGCCCTTAGGGCTGAAGCCAGACTATGACCAGGAGGAACTAGGTCAGCAAGAATCAGAAGGTCAGGGCAGGCAGCAAAATAGTGTAGTAAGAGTCCAAAGCAAAGGGTCAGGGCAGGCAGCAAATGAGCATAGTCAGAGTCCAAGCAGAGGGTCAGGGTCAGGGCAGGCAGCAAACAAGCATGGTCAGGAAGCAGGAACAGGTCAAACTAGGAAGTTTAATAATAACTATAAATCACACCCAGAAGCACCTACAGGAGTCCTATATTCGGGCCCTGATGCTACTGACAGGCTCCATTATATAGTAAGGGAGCATGTCATGTGACCATGCCGAGCTGTGCACTCCTGTGACGTCAGCACACACACATGATGTGAATGCCAGGGAAAAGAGGCGACGCATCCCACTGCTGCAAGGAGATCAGCACTGGAGCAAATGAGACAGGTAGATTAAACTCCTCACACCTTTAGTCAAGGCTAAATAGGTTTATTTCTTTAAATGCATATTCAAGGTCAAGCAATGCCAGTGATTTATATAATTTTCTCTTGAACCAAGAGAAAATATATACAAAAGATAAATACAGGAAAAAAATGAGTAAGATAAAGCTTGTCTAAAAAAATGTCTTCTAAGTATATGCAGCAAAACCTCACAACCCATGGGTAGTGAAAAAGCCAAAAGACAATGACATGGAGGAACTGTGCTGCCTTTTAAGAAGAGAAAGCCAATATAGTGTAGTATGTCTCATAAACACTAAGATAAAAAGGTTGGAAGCTACTCACCATTCACATTTAAAAGATAGTGAATAAACGTTTGATCAATCGCCAGTTTAGTACTCAAATGAACTCCAATGTGTTTTGTTTGGGGGGCGCCGGGTGGGGGGTTGCCTAGGGCGCCAATAGGGCCAGGGCCGCTACTGGGTGGGAGTGTGGGGGAAGGGGTTCCAGGGACACGTATTTTAAGCAATTAGGCCTAACCTACCTAACAGGGACATAGCGGTTGTGATCTCCCACGCTGCCTAGCATCCAGAAACCCCTACATTTGATTTTACATACCCCAAAATGTACAGGAGAGTATGGGGAAGAGAAGTGGCTCCTAGGGATCCGCTTCCAGCATTACCGATTACCTCATGTAGCATAGTGCTAAGAGGGAAGTGATGTTGGGACAGTGTACCCCCTCTCTGACCTGTCAGTGTGTTTTAAAGTACAGCTGCTGTCACTGATATTATGGAGCCACCCATGTCATAGAGCATATCACATGATCAACTTATTCCAGTACCTCCAAAGAGAGATCCATGTTTGGATGCTCCATCTCTTCTGTTGCCCAATTGCAAGTTCTTCATTCTGTGATCAATCCTCCCCTATTCTGTGAGGAGAGTATTTATATACATGTGCTCAGCCTGAGAAACTGCTACAAAAAGACGTTTTTAACTTTCCCATTGTGGGATTGAAAGGCACACTGAGAATTGTTCCACAAAATGGACTATTTGTGCAGAACTTTGTTTGCTCTATTCTAATATCGATGTTACCTGCTTATGGCAAATCCCAGCTGCAAATACTTTTGACAAAACTCTTATTTCTGATTGTGAACCAGCAACTGATCTTTGAAAAAGGCTAACCTTGGGACTTTAATTCAGATCAGAGTGACCTGCAACCATTGCCTGCACCTGAATCCTCTATATGTAGTGTTTTGCACTTAATATACATGGCTGTTAGTGATTTTGAATGTTATATCTGCATAAGCATATGCCTTAGGTTGCTCTTTAGAGTCACATTTCTGTTCTTCTTAAAAGCAGGAACAATAGTTTCATTAAGGGCCCTAATGTCTGTTCTATTTTGCTGACTAACTATGGGTTTTCTCTATATAAAAGCTTTGTCAAGTCTAATCCTTTACGGTAGGTACCTAGAATGTTCCTGCAAATGTGTTAATTGTTCTCTATTTTCTTTGAATTACATCAATACTGTATGTATGTTTAATCTTGGATGCCAGCCTACATTTTGGCATTTATGCCAGAGGAGAGTGTAGATGTCCCAATTAACTGACACCACAATCCCCTACCTGTCAGCAGCACTTCTTCCTCCTTATTTTAAGAAAAGCATCAAGGGCGAAGATTGTCTCTGATGCAACTCTGTTTGCCTTATTGGTGTGTATTAAGAGTATGGCTGCTGTCATTTCCTTTGCCCTTGACTCGACATGCATCATGTAATGCGTGTAATGACATCACTGAGTGCCACCACCATTAAAGAGTTGCTGCTATTTTGTATAATTGAATTAGTTAAGTGACATTAGGTTTGTGGTAACTAAAGGCTTGCAGAATTTTGTTACTATCAGTATTTTTCAAATACAGATCCGTAACGATTTAAATCTGAACCACACTTAACTTTACATTTAAAAAATTCACCATTTGACTTCATAGTCCAGCTTTATTGCGAGATGCATTTTGTGTCCTTCACCACGGTTTCAAGCAGTGCTATTGAGTGTGCCCACAGCAATATATCATCAGCAAAGTGTAAATATTGTAAACTATATTTCTAACAGAAGGAATCCGGAGACATTCTAGTTTGCAACCAATGCATAAAGATACTGGAAAGGGAAAAAGGCTTTGGAGCAAGTAAATATGCCTAAAGCTCCTGTTTTTGGTTTTGTCAGGGTTTGAGTCCGTGCTCTGCTGCAGGTTGCACTGTCATATTGTCTCTGTATATTTGTTATTCAGGTTTTGACTGATCACTTGTTTTCTTACATTCTGGTACCTTGTGACTACATGTCTGTCAAATACCTTTTTGCTTCACACATGCACTTGTGGTTAGTACTCTTGCATCCCTTATGTGGTAGTTGTGAAATTCCTGACAAGTTATGGAGACACCCGAGTAGGAGAGTGTTCCTCCTACAGATCAAGGTAGTTACTATGGCTACTGTAGTCATATATAGCTAGTACACTGTGGCTACTACAGACTAAATCTAAAAACCAAAATCCAATTTCTCCCCAGGTGTCGTTTCACCACCATCACAACGGTATCATTCTTTATTCACCCAGTGACTAGACCAGGGGTTGGCAAAGTGCTGCTTGAGAGCCATTTGTGGCTCTTTAGCCACCTTGTTGTGGCTCGGAACGTACCTCCAAAGTCCCGCCCATGACCGCCAATGGCTCTTCTGATTTTCCATCGGAAGGTCATGTGTTCGGGAGAGTGCGTTCCTCCCTCCTCCAGCGCCTCACAAAATAGTTGTCGCTGCTGGAGGAGGGAGTGAAATGGCTCCCTCCTCAAGAAAGTTTGCCCGACCCCTGAGCTAGACCAGCCAATCTGATCTGCTCTCAGTTCAATTTGCAGTTCAGATTGGCAGTTAATATTGTTGATCTGTTTGCTGTTTAAAGTTTTGTTAGTAAATGTATAACAGAGGTGCTAAATTGTCACCAAATTCATATCAACTGTATATAGGTGCAATCGAGATATACACCACTGAGACAGAACTTCCCAAGATCTACAGTGGATCTACAACATACAATTACATTGGAGTTAAGAGTTGGTGGTCATTTTTTTTTTTCAGAAAGAAAGAACCCAATGCTAAATATCTAGATATCACATTTTACAAAGCGTAACATTCTTTTTGGAGTGGAGCATGTAGGGAAAGCAGCAGGATGGCTTATGGAAACTATTAGAAATACCAGCCACTATTGGCATTCATTGATCCTATTGAATGGGTCCCAAACTTTATTTTCTGTGGAAACCCTCTGAAAATGGAAAGAAACAATAGAGTCAGCAATTTACAGCAAATAGAGATTTTGCAAATGCTCAAATGATCACATTTGAGATTACTACAGTGGTTGATGATTTATTGGATAGGAGGAGTGATATCAGAGCAGAAATTTGTAAATCTTTAATTGTCAAACAACTACATATACAAAGCTCTGTATACTCTGCCTAAAGGTTATAAAGACCCTGTCCATCCTCCAGGTTGTCTGATTGTGTCTAGAACAGATTATTTTTAATTTTGTTTGTCCTTTTGGACAGGGTCGGGTCACGTTTTGTAGAGATGGGCTAGTCATGTAGTTATGACTCTGTGTGCGTATTCCTCCATGATATAACATTAACATATAGTAACATAAATGCCTATTGCCTAATATTTCTTAATGTTATCTTCACACATATAATATTTTTGCAGCCCCAAGCAGAACATTCTTATCCAAGCCAAGTTCTGATGTCTGTGCCCACTGAAGGCTCAGAGGAGTGCAGACTGAAGTCACAATTTACAGACACAGTTTGCTGGCAATCACACTAAGATTTGAGGAGCTTCACTACTGTCTGTTCATTCATTTTTAACATCTCATCTTTACTCAATTAAGTCATTGAATCATACAGTAGTTATTCATGCAAGTATTTATAGACCTCTGATTGGACAAGAAGCCTTATCTACCTCCAGGCCAAATCTCTCACCTCTCTGCAACTAAGTGTGTTCAGTTTAGAGCAAACAAACAGTGCTTTATGTATTTTGAAGAAAAATACTTCATTCTGAAATGATTACCCAGGAGTTAGTGCCACAGACACTTGCTATGTGTCGTTACTTCAGCCTTGTGGTCTGCTACTCTCAGCTACATGTATTAAAGTAAAATTTATGCATATTTTTCTAGGAAAACTCTCAACTGTGAATTTTGCTGTGCTGTTCCCCAATCCATCTTCCTTACCGAGCCTGGAATGGTCTCTGTGAAATGCATTTTTGAAAGGGGATTAAGGAACCCATTCATTGTCCATAAAAACCATCGACAGGCAAAATGTTGTGCTGCTATCCAAGATAAACAGTATGTCAAGGTAAATTGCTGGTGTTTTCACCTTGTGTGCAATGAAACAGACTTAAAGCTACATTTCTGCAAGTAAGCAAAGTCTCTCCTGCCCCCCCTGGCTAACTTTTTCACTTATAAATTTCTGTGAACAGTATTGACACCTTTTATGCTGTATAGTTAACACTCCCTGCTTCCTTACAATAATTCTGTTTTACCATCCTTCTCTAGTAGCCATGTAACTCATGGTAACACTCTTTCTTTGTGTGTCCTTAGTTTGCTTATTTGTCAGTATTTATCCTTCTTTATAGGAGTGACTTCTCAGGTACCTTATAACATGGGATGGGTAGGGTGAACCTTGTGTTCTAAAATTGCAAATAAATGGGCCCCAGTGCTTGTGTTATTGAAAATGTTTATCTTTAAAAAAACGTACATTAACAACGTAAGAAACATATTTTTTTATTAACCACTTCCTAAAGAAAATACCTTTTTCCCACCCAAACAAAACTTTTCTTACCCAGCATTTTGTCTCTATCTGAAACCACATTACAGTCTTGTTAAGAGATAACAGAAAAACACATCCTTTAAAAAAAAAACAGCCTAAGTTAAATATCAAAAAAATGTTGTCAATCTGCTGATATAATATACTGCATTTTATTTATTTTATCCAGTAAATATTTATTCATATTAAAGTGCAATGGCAAAAGAGAAATATTCATATAGGGGAAGGGGGTGAGGGCGCTGCCCAGTCTTCTTCATCTTTTTAAAAAGCATTTGTAAGATACCTAAGGATGTGTTTAAAGGGTTTGTTTTTCTTTATTAGCCTGCATACTGTTTAATCAGTTAATTAGCTAATTAGTGTGTACGTGTATCTGTAAATCATTTGAATGGGCTTCTTTCTGAGAGTTAACTTTATCTATGATGTGACGCATGAAACATGTTTCATGTTTTAGATTTTTCTAATATTGCTACTGTGATTTTAGATTAAATACTAAAGGATTTTTTTAACTGCCACGTGATAATGCCATTCTTATGGCATGTTCTATTCATTTATTCATGTTATCAGTAGGTAGAAAAATACTGTAGAATGAGAACGTTGTCATGATTTTGTTTCCTTTAAACGGATCCATGTAAAGATGATATTGCTGTAATATGCCTGTTCATGAAGAATTTGTTACTGTAAGCCACAGCTACAGAGGATGACTACACTCAGAGAGTACACAGTCATGTGTTAGTTTACTTCACCATGACAATATGCAGTTTAGTAAATATGCACAATTGACAACTACAACATAGGTGAATGTTGTGTGGCAAATTCACTTCAGGAGGTAAATTCACTCTTTAATAAATCCAATGGACCCTTGCATTTAATTTACTTATTCCTCCTGCCCCACTTGACGACAGGAGTAGGGAAGCTGGTTCAATGGAGGCACAGGATGAGGGCTATAGAGGCAGTGTTGGACTGGGGGTTCTTGGCCCACTAGGTCCATATGTCATGTGATGCAGCCAGAGAGAGCGAGTCTCATCCCTATCAGGCTGGCCTGCTGGATGGTCAGCCCGATGCTGTATAGGGATCCTGGGGACCCTAACACTAGGGACCTTGATTGGTGTGGCAGTATCTGCTATCATCAGGACCCTGAGCTTAGGAGCCCAACCGCATGACGTGTCACTCAGTCAAATCAATTTCAGTCATACTTTTTAATTTAATTTTATTCTTTTCAAACTAAATTTGTTTTTACCAATTATTTATTTTTTAATATGCAGTAAATCAATAATCGAATTTGGGCCAAATAGATTGCAAAGAATAAAAAAAGGTTTAAATCAACCTTGCACTTCTTTATAAATCTTACTCTGAGGGTGCATATTGAAGTCATATTGACTTTACTGATTTTTACAATCCCTCATTGAGCAGAAAATACATTTTCTGACCCATTTACAACTTTTACTCTGAGTCCCGTTCTAAAATTGTGTACTCTAAAACAGAGATATAGCTTGATCACATGTGCTTAGAACATTAAGGTGGGAGGGGAAAATACTTCCTAGTCTTTCTTGTATGCTTCTGCGCTACTTCCTGCTCTTATTGGCTTGCTGATTTCTTTATGCTCTTGACAAGTGCTGCAGTCTTCTTCATTTCCTGTTCCTGTGTGTTTTGGTAAGTTGAGCAAGCACAGTATCAGTTTTACATCAGAAATCCTACCTGGCAGGGAACTGACCATAGGCTTTTATTGAAAAGGAAGATGTTTTTACTCTTTTTTTGCTTTTTTTGAAGATACATTGGACTAGGCCGGATCAGGAAAGAAGATTATGGCCTTCAATGGACTACTTTTTGGCTTTTTGACTTTTTGACAACATAGGACTATTTCATGTATCAGAAGAAGAGACATCGAACAAGGACACAGTTAACCCTGACTGTATGCTGAATCACTGTACAACTGGGGATAATGGGAAAAATTTCCTCTTATTATTAAATAAGTTCTTTTATGGTTTCACTGTGTTTCAATGAAGTTTCAAACTTTCAGCGAGGTTCCTAAAAAAATCAGAGCCAAAAAAATTACATTGTATCTGTTTTGTATTATTTCCATAGTGGTTCATAATTTTTTTTAGGTATTCCAAGAAAAAATTTCAAACCAGCCAAGGATCTGCAGTACAGTGTCAGACTAATCTGAATTGAAACCGCACATTTTATATTGCATCATAGATTCTACTGAGCATTCTTGGGCCACTAATCCAAACCCTGGGAATTCAGGATGTAGTTGTTAAAAAACTGCAGAAAAATATAATAACAATATTGTTTAAAAATAAAAGTTTTCATTCATTTAAATACCTTATACATATGCATGACGGTATTTCCGGTTTTCTCTCATCATTTTGGCGGGAAACTACTCCAAAAAGAGTATTTAAGCTTTTAAAGATACAGCAACACCCTTTGTTTAATCGCACCCCCTGAAGAAGCATGTTAAGGGCGAAACGCGTAGGAGTTTTTACTTGCATTATCCAATTTCTTTTACTTTAAATTTCTGTCATTTTAATTATAAAATTAAAAAATTTTAAACTTAATTTTTCACTTGTTTGCAAATGTTTGGAGAAGCCATCACTGCAACATTCCTGAGTGTGGAACAGAATCCGTGTGGATCCAATACTGGAATAAGGTTGGGATTACACCAAAGTAATCCAATGCTTTAATTCATAAAGGAAAAAGTGAGTAGCCTTTCATCAATAATTGATTGGTATCAAGGTGACCTGCACTATATGTTCTTTTTCTTTTATACCCAGTGGAAACACTAACTGTATATAATTGAATAATACATCTATTTGTATGATGCCTTGTCTCTCATTTATGATGTCACTTAGTCTAAGTTGTCATTGTCACTTTTGAATGAGTAGTCCCCTTAAGCCACACCAGAGCTCTACCACCAATCCCCCAATTCCTCATTCTGATGTGGCAAAGTCAGTGGGTGAATTCAGAGCAGAACACCTACTCAGATTTGCTCCATCAACATTCTCCATCAATCAACACTTGCTCAATAGTTTTTATACCCTTTAAAGGGATCTGCAGCTTCAGAGTGACTTTACAGTTAGCACCGTGGCCTCAATCAAGCCAGCATCTAGTACGTCTTAGCAGTATGCCACTATATCCCAGGAGAGAATCATCTAGTCCCATGATGCCCCAGGAGGGCTGTGAGTTATAGTTTAGTGTGTGCCCAGCTGTGCCATGAGTTACAGTTCAACTAGTTGCTCCTAGCGATTCAGTTGCAGTTCCGCTGTTCCAAGCTTCTTCCAGTGTTTCCAGTTGAGTCATCCAGCTACCACCAGTGGGGGGTTTATCCTGTGACCTGGGAGGTCCCCTGCAGCAAAAGCCATACCCTCTTGCAGAGGTTTGAGGGTGAAGACCTTCGACTCTGCACCTCAGTGTTAACCAGAGTCAACTCCTGCTGTGGTACAGAGGATCCACCTAACCCCTATGATTCCTGATTCCTCACATTCCTTGTTCCTACACTTGTGCACCATGCATCTTGGTGCCTAGAAGGTGTACCTTGTATCCTTCACGTTTGTACACCTTAGTGCTTTCAGAGCTGTAACACTATCTGGGTTCACTATAGTGCCTCTAATGGCGACCCAGTTCCTATGATAACCTCTTGTGTGTTCACTGAGTTCCCTGACAGAAACCAGCGGATTGCATACTGAGTTTAATATCTCCTGCAATCTTTTAACATTCTTCTCCCAATAAAAAGCCATACTATTACCATTTATGTGCCAGCATTTTTAGCCAGCAGAGATGTCAGTTTAATTTTATAAAAAATAAAATTCTACCCCCCTTGCAGCTTCTTGATAATTAATCACATTATTCTCTCACTGACTTTCTGTACAAGCACATCTCAGTTATAGTATCTTTTGAAAATACCTCCTTTGAGATGATGATTTTTCTCTGTAAATGAATTATGTACTACCTTTACAGGCATCCATTAATCTGCCCCCTATTATGTCTCCCAATTATACTACAAGCCAAACCCTAGCATATTTTCTGCATGAAGGATCCTGTAAACAAATTGCCATATTTTGCTCAATTTCTGCTTGTGAACTAAATGGCTTAGAACCAATAAAAGGTTTGAAGAAAACAGGAGTCGTTTTATTTGCTTTGTGAGTTTACTGCTGTGTAATTTGAAGGAAGTTTAAGGTCTAAACATTTTTTTGAGTCAAATAAAAGCAGCAAAGCTGGAGACAGATAGACTCATTGCCAAAGATAGTAAGAAACAACCCTCAAATGTTCCTTAATTATATAAATAGTAAAAAAATGTTACAACAGAAAGCGTTGGCCCTTTAACAAAATAATAAAGTGGGATTTGTAGAGGAAGACGAGTTTTTCTCCACTATATTCAGAGAGAGGAAAAAAAAGTGAGATAAAATAACAGCTCCTGTCATCTGTCTAACTCAAGATGAAAAACAATGCCCTCTTAGAATGAATAAAATAGTTAGATTACCGAGTTCTGATGGTATACACCCCAGTCTCTCAAGGGTTTTAAGAAATAATCTAGACAGACCATTATTTCTAGGGGGTAATTCAGGATAGTGCGAAGGGAGGTGCAGAGTCCTCGCCTCACTTCGCAC
>WMED01000288.1:392-37981 GCA_019650415.1 Pipa parva
ATAGCAAATTCCAAAATTTTGGCCCAAAAACTGACCTCGACTTATACACGAAGTCGACTTTTACTCGAGTATATACGGTATATATGACAAACTTGTAATTTGAAAGTGAAGTCAAAAGTGATAGAGAAGTCAGAAAATGATCTGGTCATAAAGTACATTTTTGGATTTAATGAGGTTTAGTTTGAGAAAGAGGGAGAACTTTCACAAAGAGGCAGTGTAGAGAAGAAGAAGAAGAAAACAGGATATGGTAGAATGTGCAGAGGCACTGGATAGTTAACTATGGCAAAATCTTTACATGAGGATGACATTCCATCGATGTAGAAGCAAGGTTTTTTTTTATAATTTTTTTTTATAAATTCTTTTATAGAAAAGAAATATCACTGAGGTTGGCACTGGGCTGTTAAGGGTTATATCTAAAAGGGAAAAAAAGCATTTTGAAAACTTGTCGAATCTTCAATGTCAAATGTAATATGTAGCATTGTCTTTCATTTTAGAGGGAATTTCAAGGGCACAGTCACAATGCTTTTAAAGTGCAAATAAATATGTGCCGAAAGTCATAGGACATGCTAGATTTCATAATTAGTCTTCCAAGCAGTGAGTCATATATGAATTAGTATTCACCAAATGTGTTATTGGTATATTTGCATACTTTAAGTATTTCCATTAACAATAATAAAACATATTGATACAAAAATGCTTTATAGTGTTCTGTTGTAAAAGATGTACAAATACATGCATGTACCGTATTTTCCGGGCTATAAGGCGCACCGGATTATAAGCCGCACTTACCTTCAGGGCCTTCAATCATGGGCTTTGTCCATACACAAGGCGCACCGGATTACAAGGCGCACTGGATTACAAGGCACACCACATGACAACATCCGGTTTATGAATATTCACTGCACTTACCTGCGTGCGAGTGGGAGGAGGAGTATGTGCCGCGTGTTGCCTGCCATTTCTGCCCGATGCCTGCCATGCCTGTCCGATGCCTGCTGATGCCTGCCCGATGCCTGATGATGCCTGCCCGATGCCTGCCATATTCCTGCCATGCCTGCCTGATGCCTGCCATGCCTGCCCGATGCCTGCCCAATGCCTGCCATGCCTGCCCGATGCCTGCCATGCCTGCCCAATGCCCCTGAGGTAAATCCATAGATTAGGCACACCGGGCTATAAGGCGCACTTTGTATTACTGAGAAAATCTCAGTATTTTAAGTGTGCCTTATAGTCCGGAAAATACGGTACTTTATTTACTTCTACAGTAATTGCAAAGGCACTAGTTTACATCAGAAAATATAGATCTCCTGTAGTACTAAAGGTAGAGTTTACTATTCCCAGCAACTGTGCAGAAGCTCTATGACAGAGATGATCCATACCTCTAAAATGTAAATGGGTTAGTAACTGGCTCAATGGTACTAATGTTACAAAATTATACTAATAGTTCATACTCATATAGGGGTACTGTTAATAGTGAAGTACTCCAGGGGTCAATTTTGGCCCTATTCAATATATTTATAAATGATCTTATTGAGGAATTGCATCATTGCAATTTTTTCAGATGATACTAAACTGTGTAATTAACACAAGAGATTTGACAGTATTCTATTACAAATGGATTCAGAATAAAACTGATAAATGTAAGGTTATGCAAATGAGAAGGAGAAATGCATGTCAAGAATATTTACTAAATGGGAAAACACTGAACAAAACAGATATGGAAAAGGATTTAGGAAATTTAGTTGACAATAAACTTACTTATAGCAACTAGTGTCAAGCAGCTGCTGCCAAGGCAAATAGGATCTTCTTGAGATGTAGAAAAGAGGGTCATAGATGCACATGATGAGAACAGTTCTATCACTTTAGAAATCACTTGTCTGATCACACATGGAATACTGTGTGCAGTTTTGCACACCAGTGCACAAAAAAGATGAACATGTAGTGTGCTATATAGCATAACTTTACTTTAGCAAATATCCTAGGAAGGCAGACAATAGTACTAGTAACATTCTGTTTCCCAGTCAAGCTGTGTTACAACTTCCTAATACACACCATTACAGGTGTGCCCAATTCAGCAACTTCCAGCCCTTTAGAAGCCTGGTTTACTTCCCTTAACTGTTTTGTGTGACTTGACTGGAGAGAGCATTGGCTGATACCAAATTTTTTTTTTCAGTTATTTAGCTTAGCTCCCTGGCCTGTACCCTGATTTAGCCTACTGATTCTGTATATTTACATTTATTCTTTTGCTGACAAATTTTTGGGCAAAATTTATTAAACTCAAAAAGGCTGATTACAACCCAATGCCTAACTTTGTTGGACATACAGTATTACTGCATACAGCAATGCCGCTATTACAAGCCCTTCTAGAATTGCTGGGGGCCTACTGCCTTTAACACCTGGTAGCATCAGGAAGTTTCTTTACAAAAGAGAAGATGTTTGTAATGGGCTCAAGTGTATGCTGCTTGGCTACATAAAGGGCATTGCTATATGAATCAGAAACAATAATACTGTATGTCCAACAAAGTTAGGCATTAGGTTGTAAACATGATTTGAAAACCTTAAAGTGAAGATAGAGAAATATCCGCATGACTACATATACAGCTAGCCAAGACCAGAACAATCTATAAACCACAATTCTTGTTTTTTGAAAAAAGTTAGATTTATTTAACTGAACCATTAATAACATACAGTATAATACACAGATTACTTAGCCTGTGCAGTGCCTCAGGTACTTATGTATATCTGGGCTGAGACAGTAAACCATAGGCATAAAATATAAGGTATACACTTGCTTACTAAAGCTAATGCTTAGTTTTCTTTTAAAATAAAGATTTATAGATCTGTAGTCTCAATTAAACTGAGGCTGCTGTTGGTGTTTTTTGTGATTATGAGAAGACAGTGAATTTCTTATTTTTTTTTTATAAGGAGAAAGGGACATAGGCAAAAGTTTGGGTGGGTTCTACCTTTCCAGTGGGTAGAGACATTCCGAAGGATAATTCAAATGTCCGTATCCAACTTTGGATTTTGTTCTGTCCCTGGTTGGAGCTCACCTTGTCATTCTTATGAGACCTATACAGTGTGGCATGCTCTACTTAGCCTGTCAAAGTCATGCTAGAAAATGGTCCTCTAAATTTGGTCCGCAAAGCAAAGACTATTTCTTCCAAAGCAACATGATGCGGCAGTAGGCCTGTAGTGCCTAGCCAGTGCTTTAACTATAAAGTGTGGCCAAGCAAAAAATTATGAAATATATTTGAATGAGGCTGATTCAAATAGGCCCTCACATCTATACAACAGAATTGGTACTGGGCTGTCTACCAGGGCTATCAGTACAACAGAAAAGTATTTCTAATAATTATAAAGTTTAGATTGTGGTGGCATCCCAAGAAGAGCATGCTTCCCAAAAGAGTTATATAAAATATAAAACAGTCCAAAAGTTTTCATGCAGTTTCCTTCCAGTCTTCCTAAGTTTGGCTTGGATTGTGTACAGCAGTTACAGCAAAAACCCAGGTGTTTTCTCTGAGGCTTATTCATCTCTTTCTGCTGTGTTAATGTCCCTGTTTAATGTCCCCTGTTGGATCTGTGACTAATACATCCTATATTAAAAGATGCATAAACCCTTTGTATATTTCATCCTGATAACTTTATTACCAGATATTAAACACTGACAATTCTGCTAACAATCCAATCAGCTAATTTTATTTTCCTAATTTCTTAGCATCTCAATTTCTAAACTGATTAGCTGAGAGCCTGAATAGGTTGAAAACAAAAAGGTGACAAAGAACCATTTTAACACTCATTCTGCTACACATCCTACATTTATGCCTCGTCTAGTAAATAAAGAATTCTACTTGTATATTAAAATCCCTTATGTGGAAAAACTAGGTTGTGGAAGATAGTTTACTGTATACAGAATAGTTCTGAAACATTTAATGCACTGTATTTAGCAAGATCTAATAGCCAATGAAAATACAGGGAGGCATCACATGACCTCAGGTTTCCATGACCTTTGGTACCATTTGATGTTAATGTTAGCCTGTAATGGGAAATAGAATGTGCATTAGTGCATCTTTGCAGAAATATAGTTAGCAGTAGATATAGCATATACGTATAGTCTTGAGTACAGTATTAATAGGCTGCTGAATAGATTTACACTAATGTAAAGTGGAATATTTATAGACTTCTAATGAATTTTTGCTAGTTAGAAACCTACAAACGTTTGTAGAAATAAGAAAACATATATCACCAGCTAGACTCACCACTCGTGACAACCCATATATTTACTTTTGTTTCCAGAATAACCCTTGTTCCTCTCTATTGCTGCAATATTTAAAGAGCCTTTTTCTTTTCACATACTTTCATATACTTTGATATTTTAGGTAGAGGCATTTTAAGACAGTTTGCAACTGTAGGTTTTTGTAGGATTTTATTTTGTTTTACCTTATCTTTTTGCTGGTTTTGCTTCAATATTTTCAGGGACTTTTAGCAAATAGAAAGTTAAAGAAGAACTATAGTATCATAGAATACTTATCTGATCGATTTAGCAGCAGTACATTAAGTATACTGCTGCTAAATCAGTATTCATCTGATGATCCACAGCCCAGGATTGTCAGATGAATACATCACAGCTGAGCTCTCTTTCGGGTTATATATGTGACATCAAATGTCATATACTACCCACACCTCTACCGAATTTCACTGAAATTAACCAACTGCACATGTGCAGATTAGAAAAAATCGATCTGCGCATGCACAGTCATTTAAGTTTGGCAAACTTCGGGAGGAAGGTAGGTCTATGTGAGGATTGACATCACTCACATAACCCAGAAGAGACCTGCAGCAGCAATGTATTCATCTGACAATCCTGGGCTGTGGATTGTCAGATGAATACTGACCTAGCAGCAGTATACTAATTAGGACTTGTTAGTTTAGGTGGAGTGGAGTGGCTCTGGCATTTCTCTCGCAGCTGTTTCATGCTATCATTATTATTTAATGTAAATAATGTAATGGAACTATTACTGCAGAGATGCAGTTTATTGTCCCATGTCCCACTGCTTCACCTTATATAAATTCTATGCTTTAAGCAATTCTCTGTATAGTTTCTGCTTGCTGCTTATGGTTGCCTAGCTAATTCAACTGTAAATATTTTCTATCTTTTTCTTCATTTTTCAGACAAGTTAATGGTCCTGTCCAACGATCCTCGTTTGTAGCTCCATTTTAGTGATCTTTCATGTCTTACCGTCTTCAATCTTTGTCTTATAATATGAATGCATTCCAGTATTGTCTTTTGTTACTGAAAGTCTTCTCCTCTTAATGACCTCTCCTGCATGACTACATTCCAGATAGGATGTCTCTGATATCCTCTTCTACCCATGTATCTTGAATACTCAGTAGCACCAAAGCATCGGACAATTCAGTCACTAGAGGTGACTGTTACAGACAACATAACATCAATGTAATGGGTTGTCCGTAGCCTCTGTCTTCTAGATTACCCTTTGTCACATCGTAATTATATTTATTTTGTCACAAAATCCTCTAATCAGTCTTAGTCTTGTGATGAGATAATCCTCCTGTAATAATAGTAATTTAGGGACATGACTAGCAAGGAAGTTGGAGCTTATGCCACTGAGTAACATTAAAACATAATAAAATGACATCAGCTAGTCATTGCATAGCCAGATACACAAAATTAAACCCATCAGTAAAAAGAACTTTGTCTGACACATGCATCAGCCTATGCAAGGCACAATTACCATTTTAATGGGCCGTTCATTTATTCCATCTTACAAAAGAGTGTTGACATATTTTGGATATTTTTTTAACCTTTCTAGCACTATGTCTTTCATGCATGAAATCGAAATGTCCAAGGAACAGATTGATAAGTCACATGACTTTTTATTTCAAGAAGCTTGTCTATAGAAATGACAAAACCACAATTCAAAATGGTATTTGAAAGAAACTGTCAGAAAGGCCTTGATAAAACAATAAACAAATCATGCTAATGCCAATGGGTAGTTCCAAGCAAATACAGAATGTCTAATATATCTGCCCTTTGGTGAGTTGAGGTTTTAACACCAGTGCACCTTCTTACACTATAAACTCTTTTATATTGTTGCCTTTTGTAAGCCCAGATCTCACCAAACTTTTTGTCTATCTTTTCTTTTTAAATCTATCTAGTCCCCTCAACATCTCTTCTCTGTCTTATCATCACTCACATCCCAATTGTAATCTCTTACAACCCACCTTTATATTTCTTTAATATATTTTAATATATTTGAACCCAGTTTAATCTGACATGACATTTTTAATCTCTGTCTTACCTTCATTTTAATAAGTGACCCCAGATACTATTCATCGCCTTTGTTTTAATCCACCCACTGTCCATCCCTTCTCTGTCTGCCTACTTCCACTACCTACTTATTATTCTGTTTTACTTTACTATCTCATCATTAATTTGATGGATTAAAATAACACAAATAGTGGGTATATTAAGGGTAATACAACACATGTTGTCAACCAGGGGACATATTTTTCAAAATAAGAACTGTACAAAAATTCTGTTTTTGCCAAAAAACAAAATAAAAACAAAGAAATCTTTGTATGGAAGAATGGAATTCATAGATGACTGATACTGCAAATTGGGTATATTATAATAATAATGTTATTTACTAATCTGATTAAAATATTTACAAACCACTCTAGGGTTAATATGAGAAATAATTAGCAAATCATCAGGTACATTTTGAAATTTTATTTTAAACGTTTTTACAAACTATAGAAATGTACTAATTTAAAGGTATTGTTCACCTTACAACAATTTTTAATGTTGTAAATATAGTGGTATTCCAGTGTGCATTTGGTCTTCATATTTTGTTTTTGGAAGATTATGAATTATTTAACTTAGTTGTACAGAACTTTTTTTTTTTTATTAGTTACATTTTTGTACTTGTTTACATTTCAATTATTTTCTAGTTGCTAGGGTCCATAACAGTAGAAACCAGCAGCTGAGTTAAGTGCAGCCTGAATGAGCAATAGCAAATAGAAAGATACATAACAGAAAAGAATTAGGAATCATTAAAATAAGCTTTAATGGAGAATTATAGTAGCATAGAATACTTACGTAATCGATCTACAGTAGCAGTAGTACACAGATCTTGCAATTTGTCTTAAATATGAAAGTAAAAACATTTTGTAGGAAAGGTGGTTGGGAACAATGCTGGCTTTGACATTCTCATATCAGTGCCTTGATATAGTCATATGATTTATTTAAGTTGTTAATGAACTGATGTTAAATGTTCCCCTTTTTAATAAACAGACATAAAAAAAAGTTATACAAAAAAAGTAGCTGTTGAAAAATAAGGGATTATTTTGAAACTGCAAAAAACTGGAAATGGACTTAAATTAAAGCAATTGACTTTAGATTATAAACATATAAATATAATACAAATAATTGGAATATTTAAGCACAATACTGAATAAGACGTTTTAGAGATTTGTCATTTTTATTCTAATTTTGACCTTATTGTCAGTATCAATCTGCTTTCATGTGTTCTTCCAAAATGAGTTCTTAACTAATGCTAAATATGAAAAGCTTTTCATTCCTTCCTGGCAGCCAGAAATAATCCCAAACTTCAAACAATATTGTATGAGTCATTCACTGAGTATGCTAGTTCCCCATCTGAGCTGATATCTGGTTGAAATCATCTATCTACTGTGTTTTGTTTTTTTTAATTTTTACTATTTTTATCTGCATAGATTTTTGTTCAAATGAGGATTTGTCAGTGAAGAAGTCATTGTGCAGTTATTTGTAAGATCTGAAATAAATATATTTAATTAGAACTAATCAAGGATGAAGTAAGCTAACTGGGGAGACCAATTATCTCTACAGAAGTGGCAAGTACAGATGTAGCAATTCTGAACTTGGCAGAAACAGCTAAACTGATTTTGTCCTTTTATTCTGCAGTTTTCTTCTTGCTGTCTTGCACATTAGCCACAAAAGGTAGGCGGTGGGCTTAGTGGTGAGTAAACTGCTCACAGAACCTACTGAAAATTTTTGTGTCTACTAAGTTTTTTTGTGTGATTAGCCAAGCTTGCTGTCTTTGTATTTGCATAGGACCAGCCCTCCATTACCAGCATGAAAGAAACTGTCGCGGTTTAGGGGCTTATTCATCAAAGTGAGAATTCCACTGCTGAAGAGAATTCTCATTACTTTGGGCTGCTACTCTCTGATTCTCTACTCCTTATTCACTAATCAGAGGAATCCCCTAGTGAAGTCAGTAGCCATCTTTTGCGTAGTGTGACGTAGTCAGTTGGATGGTAAGAGCACTGCAATCAACCCACTAACTCACCACTTTAACCTGGCAAAAGTAAAAGTGGTGAATGGAACACAATACGCCTTGTCAGATTCACTACTGTGATAGACTTCTTTGCTTGATGAATAGTGGAATTACCTGTGAACGTGCACATAAAGTGGTGCGAAGTCTGCAGTTGTTTTGAGTTTGTCACATTGCAGAATTTGCTAAATACCCAAATATGGGGAAGTGGCGAAAAAAAACTGAATGCACACGTTTATTCTACTATTTGGCTTTTCATGAATAAGCCGTGTCAAACTGGAAGAGAGAGGCTGAACTACTGCTTTTAAAGTAGGAGTCTATAGAATCCAAGTTGAAATCCAAAACTAAATACTGTATGAGTAGTTTAAAAGAACAGACATACTCTTTACCTCAAAGTAAGAAGGTTAATAATGGTTTCCTTCAAATGTGTTATTTCTGGGGAATCTGGGTCGCAAATGTCAGATGTAACTGACTATCTTATGAGACTGATGTAAAAAGATATAATATCTGTTAGATGTATACCAGATCCTGTACAGTATTACAGGGGAGGTTACAAAGTGAGCTAGGCTGATAAGTGGAGGTCAAGTGGGAATTTTATTATGATAAAAAATTATAACATAAGGTTGGTAGATGTAAGAAATGATAGAAGAACTTGAATAGAAAGGGAATTAGAGAGACTGATATGTTAATGTTAATGCTAACAAGGTTGAATGAATGCAAGGCAGAAAAGGTAAATAAAGAGAAGGGTGGATGGGTAATACATGCAGATATTTCGATATAACCGGGTACATAAAACTTCCTTTACATGCTCCAACATAATTATGTAGACTAACAGGACAGAATAAGAGTATAGTGCAGTCATATTTTCATTAATGTTTAATCCTGATTTGTGAGACCAACTCAACTGAGTATGCCTCATTAATAATATATAGACCACATGCACATATACATATTCACTTGGTATTATTGAGTATAGGGTGTACACTCACCTAAAACCCAGGAAACACTACTGTCATCGTCTCCAGTGCCCACCTCCACTTTATTTCTCTAGACCGGTCAGCACCTCAGGGGAATAGGGAATCACTTGCATTTGGAGAAAGTGAGTTCAAAAACTAAAGTAAGGGCAGGATTTCTTTCAGTCATAACCCATGTAACTTTTATTAACAGATCATATTCTTACAAACAGTCAGCAAGTTAATGACCTCTATCAACACTAATTCATGTGCATGGATGTGGATATGTGTATGTCTATGGGTATGTTGCGTGAATACTGTATTTTTGTGTGTTTTACTATTACAAAGCGTACATTTTCTTTCGTTGGAACAACACCATAAAAAAATCCCATCTGGATTGACATGGCAGTCATTCCTACATATGTTTTGAGCTTGTTTTTCTTCCATGAGGTTGTGACCATCTTTTATTTGTTAAATAAACAAACAGGGCAAGGGGAAAAGGGTGTCCTAGGCCCATGAAACCTTAACCCATCCCCATTTCTTATCAATTAAAGGAGGGGGTTGCAGTCCTTTAGGGGAGTGATTGGGGGAGATACTGCTGTAGTGTTATTAGCACTAAAGAAGTGAAAAGCTAGAGTTGGGGAAAGGAGGGGGTGCCAAGCAGAACAGCACCTCCCATCCAGCAGCATAGGCAGCTGCCTACCGCTATTCCCAGCATTGCAAACAACCCCACCTAGTCCTGTTGTTTCATATAGAACTTTTGTTAAAATTCATGAAGTGCCTCAGAAAGCCAAATTAAGCTGCAACCAGCAGAGAGAGACAACACAAACCCCAAAAATTCAGGAATTCAACTTTACAGATGACATTTTAACAAGCATGGCATAGGGATAACTGCTATGCCAATTCAAATAGCATTTTTCATTTTCTGGTGTTACAGATCCTTTAATATGTATATGTGGCATGTGTATATGTATGTATGACATTTGTATATGTATGTGTGGCATGTGTATATGTATGTATGGTATTTGTATATGCATGTGTGGCATGTGTATATGTTTGCATGGTATTTGTATATGTATGTGTGGCATGTGTATATGTATGTATGACATTTGTATATGTATGTGTGGCATGTTTATATGTATGTATGACATTTGTATATGTATGTGTGGCATGTGTATATGTATGTATGGTATTTGTATATGCATGTGTGGCATGTGTATATGTATGTGTGGCATGTGTATATGTATGTATGGTATTTGTATATGCATGTGTGGCATGTGTATATGTATGTGTGTGTGTGGTGTTGTACCTATTATATATTTTGAGCCTCTGGCCCAGAGATTCCTAAATTTCACTCAGTTATCTACAAACACTATTTTAATAAAATAATATATATTTTTTTTTACTTTAAACTAAATTAAAGTTTTTTATTTTTGGCAGAATATTTTGAAGGATTTACATGTAATTTTCTATGTAAGGTGAATCCAGATAACTTAAATGATTCACTTAATGTATTTTCCTGCTTCAATGACAAGTGTCTGTGTAGCCAAAGGGTATATTTCACTGCCAACAAACTGCTCTTTGTCTGTTATATTATATGGTTGAATGATACAACACAATGTACAGCAGTTAGTGCACATTAAATATTTGTCTGTACATGTGTAGGACAGAATGTATGTTGTTAATATGAATTCTCTAATGGAAAACAGTTAGGATTCATATTACTAAGATCAAAGTAACGCTGTAAGGTTAGATATAAACATTAATCTTTAAAAATGGGCACTAGGACAGGGCCAGTGAACTGGTACAGGGCAGACAGAACATTGCAATAGGTAGAAGTACCAGGAACCAGGAGCTGAAACACAACACAAAGACCCAGGAAAAAGATGTCAACCACAACAAAAACAATGTCCAGGAGCAGCAAGCTAAACCTGTCATGGCACTGACTATCTGAAAGCCCAAGGGTTATAAAGGAGAATGATGGGTGTGCTACAGTTGTGAAGATGACAAAAAGCTGTACATTAAGGCTCAACAAGAATACACAAAACAATCAACATACACAAAGGTAACTTCTGTTCTGCAGGTCACAGGTTGTAAGTATACAAATCCTTAAGCATGGGCATACACAGAAAATTTTCAAGGGGGGGGGAGGGAGAAAAGTGCTATAGTTGCCATAGAAGCAAGTAAGTTCTAGTCAGCCCAGTGCTGTGCCACCACCCATGTCTCCCTCACAGCTGTGCAAGCATAACTTTGACTGGTCCAGACCCTGTATGCCAAGGTAGCACATGACTCAATTGTTGGTGACATCAGGAACAGTAAGTCACATTACCCTTGTCACAAATAAGTGATGTGGTTCATAACACCAGCACCCATTGGCAGGCATGTTGAGTTTGTCGCTCCCTGTGGATAATCTTAAAAAGTACAACACAAAAGTGCACTTAAAAAGGGGATTTTCTCTCAACATGCTATGCATCTTTTTATCTGCACTAAATGCTTTTTTAAATTATGTGTGAACCTACACTAGTTTTAACTTTATTTTGGGTAAAAATTAGTCACAACAGTAATAATTCTAATTATATACTGTATATGGCCTGGAGCAGTATAGTATAAGTGTAGTATAATAAGTATATATATATATATATATATATATATATATACTGTATATACAGTATACTTATTATACTACACTTATACTATACTGATCCAGGCTTGTAATAAAACTTCTGAAAGCAAAAGACTAGTTATATACTTCTAGTCTTACTCTAATAAATTCAGTAGTATGAATATCTACCAGAGGTAGCTTGGTAATGCCTAAAGGATCACTGAAAAAAGTCTATTTAAATAGCATATCTGGAAAACACTAGTGTATACTGTATATTGCATCTAAAGACAAATTTAACCCAGTGTAATTTGGACAAATGAGTACTCTTGAGTAGTCAAATAATAGAGGCTTTCTCCCATATTATGTGAATAAGATTAGGAAAATAAAATAAACATCACAAAAAAAAACTCCAAGCCTATGCCTTAAAACTAGCAGCTAAGAACATGTTTTTGTCTGTATTAGAAGAATTTGCATTTGTAAGAGTGGCTGATTAAATACAAAATAAATGAAAGCTGGTTTCAGTTTTCATTCATGTACCACCAGACTTTGCAGCTATTAACAACTGGTGTAATAATATAAATCACAATGAGCAATCAATGAAAAAGACAAAGCAATAGAACTGCTTTTCACCTAAGAGTCAAAAATAATAAGAGAATGATGCTGATGCTGCTATGCTGATTGTGTGGAATTCTTTGGTTTTACAAAGGCTGTTACTTCTAATTTCCATTCTAAATGTTTATTTTCTCTAATTAATATGTACAGGTTATAAATGGGATGCCCAACATAGTCATCATCAACACCTCAGCATTTAGCATCTTGTGGTTATCAGTGACGACCCATAGCAATACATGTGCAGAACTCCCAATTTCTAAAAATAGTGGAGCAGTCAGTGGAACTGTTATTATAATTTTACTATAATATTATTATTTGTGGTACTGAGGGAAACAAACCATGCATTGCACTCATGGCTCTTTCCAAAATAGGCACTAAAGTTATCTAGAAAAAATCTGCTAGAGAGAAAAAACCTGTATTGAAAGGGAGCCAGACTGTGAAAACTCTGGATGGAATTCTCTAGGAGAAGCCACCAAGGATTCTAAATATGTGCCACAGGGGAGATGGGATTGTTTTTATTAACCTATGAGAAAACAAGTAAATAATACATGCTACCTGCTTGAAATATCAGTTTTGGTGTAAGAAATGTGATTTTAAATCTTAATTTTTTTTGTAAAAAGTTATATTTTCCAGCCCAACTTCTGCTCATGTTAACTTCACTTTCTGTCTCAGAGTTCTCCTGAGCTGAGGTCACCGGTCCTCAATTCTTCTCAAATTCCCTGAATCTAAGTAGTATGTCACTACATTTTTGACAGTTTTGTCTGCGATATAGCTTCTGTATAACTGTGTAATGAACAAGCGCTATAAACTATTGAGTTGCATTAGGGAGCTTACACTGCACCATCAGGTTGAAAGTAATATTGCAGCTCAAACTGGAATTCTCTGATGCAGGTGAGGAGTGTTCAGGCTTGCACTCAGATTGACACAACCGTTTTCTGGAAAGGAGCTTCAGATAGTAACTTAATTCTTAATTCTTTAATGTAAAGTATATATTTAAAACCTGGAGTTAAAAGTAGAGTAAAGGGTTTGGTTTTGGATCATGTATTAAGAAGGAGCAATGCTAGTTTCCTTGTTGAACTGTATTTAAATTAACAGTTTTGTCAGCAACAGTTATTTGCCTGACCCTTTCTCACTGACAAACTGATACTGACATATCCATATCAACAAGCAGATCTTAATATAATACAAAAAATATGTTATATACATCAAAAGACTATGAAGAGTTGAATGGGCAGCCATTAGAGGCATGCCATGATTGAAGAAGAGACCTAAGTATTCTGGAAAGTTTGCATTTACCATATATTCAGTTAGCCAATAAAAGGTATCACCTATACTTTACTTGTCTTTGCTTTCGGCAACCATCTTTTCACTCAAGGCATATTTTAAACTTACCTGTTAACATTCAGGGTGAATGTGGAAAAAAACATAAAAGAAATATTTGTTAACTCTCAACTTGCATGGGTTTAGCCATAAAATAAAGCACAATTATCCACTTTTAGCATTACTGGGGACAAATATCGAATCAGCAATCACATTCAGTAAGGATATAGTTAGCGGCTTTTTCAGCTACCTATGCTGCCTACCCGTAGTTCCAGCCCTTCTAGTGTTGCCAAAAATTGCTTTTAATATGGATACTTGTAAAACAGGCATACCATATGGATGGCTGTTATTTAGAAGCATGCAACATTTGCTTATAGCAATAAGTTTCATGTAGTACAAGAAGACTATGCACCACATGTATAGGTTAAGACTAAATTATTGCATACATGCACATGCACAGGTAATTTGCCTAGTCTTCAAGCATCTAAGTATGTCACTGTAGTGAATTCAAGAAGGGGTATTATGTTTCATTTGCTAGTTTTACTTTGCTATATTCAAGTGGTGAATGAGGGGGATGATGGCAAGGCTCTTATTGTCTTATTGACTACACCATACTATGACCCGATGTGAGGAGAATTCATTTTGAATTCTCACTTTGATGAATAAGCCCCCTAAATTCGTCTATACTCATAATTGAGGTTGTTCATTATCCTTATCATTTCTGTTGCCATTTGTTGAACCCTTTCCCCATTCTAGGACATTGTTTTTGTATAACTGCTCCCAGAACTGGACTGCAATATTAAGGAAAAATTTAAGACAAAGTGATAGCAATTTTTGCTAAAACAATTTTTCTTCTTCACTTTGTGATTTGTTCTGAAGTAAATAGAACTGCACCAAAGCTGCCTCTTTGTCCTCATATTCAGCTGATAGGAGCTGTGAAATGTTCATAAAAATGACACATGAATTTCTTACTACCAAAAAGGATATTGAGTTAATAAATAGCCACCATAAATAACACTGTACGTATTTTTATACTCTTCTCTTAAACAATTTAATGAGAGGAAAATTATTTTACTATTATTATTTTCTTGTTCTTCATATGACAGAATTGTCATTTATACATGGAATTGGGTAAACCCAGTATGTTTTGCTTTGGTACCCAGGCCTATAGAGTTAAAGAAAACTCCCTCACTGTGACCCCAATTGCTAGAATCTCTTTAAATGCAGGAAGACCCCTGGAACTCAAACCAGCCAGCCCCTGCAGTTACATGTGTTGTCTCTTCTATCCAACTGCATCTAAGGCTTGAGGCTTCTGTTTCCTTCAAAGCTGTTTTTATCTGTTCATAGGCTATTGCCTTTAAAGCTCCAGGCTAAGAATATTTTTTCCAGTTCTAGTTGCAATATCATCCATGTTTCAATTATAGGAACTGAACTGTTTTATAGTAGTAGAAAAATTCACTCTATTACTGCATGCTAGACTGGGAAGTACAATGGTGGTGCAGTGGTGCGGCGATCATTGTGGACCCACAGGTAATAAGCAACAGAAAGGCCCAACATGTTAAGTCTTGTTAAAAACATAATTAATGTAAATATAGTATTTCATAATAAATAACATAAAATAAAATAAAAAAACACACACATAAACCAGATTAGTTCCCAAAAAAGAGTTCCTAATAGAAGCAATAAACCTGTGACTGCACTACACAGGTGTCCAACCTGAATGCATGTTTGAATGTGAGTATTCTGTTGCTACATGAACAATGCTACTTAGTAGCATCCCTGGCACCTAAGTTGTTTCTAATAGCATCCACTAAACCTGTGGAAGAACCTGTTTGAAAGAAGCAGATTCCTCCTGAGAATAACAGTGCACACAATTGTGAAGCTAATCTGCTTAAAGGATGCGCAGTCCACAGTGGTTCATAAAGGGCAGCACATATGCTAAACCTAGCTTACCTGGACACCAGTGTTTGGTCTCTCAGACAACTTCTACAACTATACATAATATATTCTACAGAGTGTATATTGAAACCAAACAATATATAAATAACAGAATTGTCAAAGCCTTTTGTAATAGATGACAAACATTACACTGGCAGATTCAACAAATGATGGATAAGAATCACTATACTTTACTGCTTCTTATATGATTCTTCATGAAAACCTATAAACAGCATACTGGGTCCCAATCCAGACTGGAAATCTTAGCATGGATCTATGTATCATATGCTCTTCCTCTTAATGGTACTTCTTATTAATGGACTTTATAAAACAGAAGACTCAGTTGCACCATTCACACCTGGAACTTGCTTCCTGTTGAGTCTTGAAGTGTGAGAGGGGAAGACTGAATTGTATCCTTGCAGTTGTTTACCTACAGAATATTATAGCAACAGACACAATCTGAATTTATAGACAATAGTTTGAGGCATGAATAAACAGCTAATTAATTTACCATTATTAATATTTTTACAATGGTACATTACATTCATCACTGCTTTCATGGAAATACTTATAGTGTTGGCTAATCTTGCTGCAATCCCTGTCATTCCATGTTTGTAACCTTTTAATTAAACATTAAAACATACTGTATAATGCAATAATAACATATTACTTTTATTTTTTAACCAATGTTTTTCTTGGGTTTTCTTCATTTCAATTACATCCAACAATCACTTGTCAATACTGAACTATTTACATTGTCACGCTTTGCCATATATAACATTGCATATCATTTCATATTTCTGGTGTTTGTTACCTGTTGTTTAGACACATTCTTAGACCTTATCATCTAAACAGTTCTTGTTTTGTGATTAACATTTGCATACATTTTGGACATTTTACATGTATTTAGTCATTCTTCCTCCTCCCATCCCTCTCTGTCCCACCAGAAGCTTTAGTTTTTTAGGAAATTATCATGTTGTCCCCTGTGGTAGTATACTAGCTTTATCAGTGGTAGTGCATTGTTATTGAGGGCGCACCAGCTTTGGATTGTGGAGCCCATCCAATGCATTAGGATTTCTTTTCTTGCGTAGAAGAACATGGATCGGTACCTATTTATGAGTGTGCTTTTGACAAATATATAATCCATTACTCTAAATAGACACATTGTGGGGTTAAGGTTTTTATTCAATATGTTCTGCCTTTTGAGAATTGTTTCTATGTCCTTCCAGAATTTATTGATACAGTAGGTTGGCATGTTCACATCATGCGGTAGTAATCTGCACGGGTTGTATTAAACCATGGGTATCTGTCTGTTGAGAGCTTACCCATCTGTTGTAGTTTAAGTGGGGTTACATACAATTAGTGGAATATGTTGTGCTGTATCAGTTTGTCTCTACCTGAGTAGTCCTTTGCATATATTGGTAGCGGCTTTATCCCATTCATCTATGGTCAGATTTGGGAGGTTGGTTACCCATTTCTGGATTGCTGTGTTAAAGGATTTGATACCCATGTCTGCCAAGTTTCTATATAGTTTAGACACTATTTTAGAATTGTCATTGTTGCGGATTATTTGCTCTATGTTGGGTTGATATATTATGGGAATTAGGGACCCAAATTGTTTCAGAAAGCAGTGTTTAATTTGGAGGTATTGGAACACATGGAGCTTCTGTTGGGGAAACCTTTCTTGCATTTGATTGAATTGTAAAAAGCTATTGTCTTAATAACATATTACTTTAATTACTATTTCATAGGTAAGTATGTATATATATTTGTATTTATAAAGTGCTACTACATTACTCAGTGCTGTACAATTCAACAATTGTCTGTGCTCTAAGGATGGCTAGGAATAAAGTGCTTTAGATGATTGATTGGAAAATTGTAGCAGTAAAATCTGTTATTTTTACATAAGTATGAGTTTTAATATATTGTATATTACTATCTTTTCTGTGGAAGGTATGAAAATAGCTGTTGGCATAGCTTCCTGTTTGTCTAACAGTGGAATCTCTTAAGTTTCTCTATTTTTTTCTTATTTTAAACAGTGTTCAGCATGTATAGTCAATGCTGATAGGTTTGCAAAGAAGTCACCTATAAAACTCAAATTTAATATAGCTAATGTCAGTAAAAATATTCTGTTGTAGGCTCCAGTGACCTCATGTGTTGTATTTAAAGCATTAGAGCATTGGTTGCCTGGTGCAGCTGTTGTTGCTATGGGGATGAAATCATATGAGTATTCCATCAGCTGAAAAATAGACAGCTAGGAAAGCCCCCCTCACAACTAAACCTAAAGAGGAACCAAATGATATTATGGAGTTGAAGATCACAACTTTTTAGAAGGTTATATCCATATATCTGTCATCCTTCTATTTCTCTGATAAAGCACACTTTAGGTAGTCACATTTCCAAAGTCAACCGGGTAAAACAGACAATTTTTTGACTACCTTACTTTGAGATTAGGTAATAGGTTTTATTGAATTTGTATTGAAACACTGATACTGTAATATTTTAACTGGAGCACTAACCTTTGTGTAGTATTAGGGAGTATGAGTATTTTTCAATTCCTCCTTTCTGATTTAATCCGTTTAGGGATAAATTAGGAGTAAAGGAAATCAGGAAACCAAAACAATTAAACTATAATAAAACCCCCTGCTATACCACTCTGTGGGCGAAATGTAACTTTTTTTAAAAAAATATTTTGCCTGTAAAACTGTCCAAAATATGGCTAAAAAGGTCAAAAACATACTTTTCAATGTTTTTTTGCCCATTTTTTGCCCAATTTGCAGGAGAAAAAGTAGAAAAAAAAAAAAAGTGTGTACTTTAGTATATTTTGCGCTGTGTCTTAAAGTTAAAAATCCTATCTATTCACAAATGCAGCCCAAACTATCATATATTGTATCCAAAGGGACTTTTAAATTATACAAAATGTATTTTCTTGAGTTTCCCCACTACCCCCTTATTTATTTTCTCTTAATTCTTAACACTATTTCAAATTGGATAGGATTAACCTTGTTTAAAACATTTTTACCTCTTTTACATTCATTATGTGTACTCTTCCCAACTTGCTCTATGAACCTGCCAATGAGAAAATTGTCCTTCAATTTGTAAATGTCTCATATATCAAATTGGCACTGCTGTTCTACTTGACACATACTTCTGCCAACTCTAAAGCAACTATTTCATCCTATGCCTTTTCAGCTTTCTAAAGTTCATGAAATCAGGTTGTTCATCTTTCCTGTGGGATTTCCTAACATTATAGGAACAATGACACTAAAAACTCCATATACATTTATATATCAACTACAGCACAGTTACATCCAATAGCATTGGGAAGGTGCTTGTTTATTCAGCATATTTAAAATGTCTTCAGTCAACGGGGATAAGCAAATATTTAAAATCAAAATTTGACTTAAACACAAATGTAAAATATTATGTCTACATATGTATAATATGATGTAATCCTCATACTGCCCATTAATGAAATGGTCAGTCAGGAATATGGTGCTGTCACACAAAAACCTTAGGAAGACAGAGAAGTCAAATCACAGTAACGATTGGGACAGGGGTGTTTAACTCCTCTAGTCTTCACCATATTGGTATAGAGAGGGATTTGTTACTGGGTATAAACTTTTTACTATCTCTCTCTCTCTCTTGCTTTCTCTCACACTAACACCCACACATACACAGACCCACACACAGATATAAGCATATACTTAACTTTTTGTAATTGTAGCTGTTGTATTCAGACTAGCTAATTGTTTTATTTTGTATTTTATATCTAACACTGTACTTTTAATAAATGTATAAAATTTCACTACTGCCTCCGTGAGTAGTTACTGAGTTTATGATAATCACACTACGGTTTAAAGAAAAGTTAAATATTTAACACAAACCTTTTACAACTTGAATAACTGTATATCAGACAAATGTTGTTGCCAAAAATAGCAAAAAAACAGCATACTATGAATACTATTTGTTTGACATGGAATGAAATACAAAAAGCAGTATATGTGAATCTCCTTAGCATACTCCACACTACAATCTCTAAATTGACCAAGGAAATGTATTGGGACCATTTTGAAGAATACAGACATAATTAGGTTTAAAGCAGGTGATTGTCCTTCCCTGTGGTACTTGGCAATCACTAATAACATTTTAACCTGCATTAAAAGAGAAATAGATCCAAAAGATGCACATATTATCATATCTACATATCAATCCATGGATTGTCTGCACCTGAGACTACATATGTGTTATGGGCAGTCTGCTGTAAAGAGGACATAGAGCCACTCAATAATGTTTGGCAACCAATTTCATGATTCTAATGGAAGGTTTGAGAAGAAAAGCTAGAGATAAGATTACTGAGGAGCTTTAGATATGATCAATATGTATAAGTATTTAGCAAGGCAGTACAAGGATTAATAGAAAGAGCGGCAAGAAGTAGAGGACGTTGGCTTTCTCTGATAGCACAGGATGGAAATTTTATTGTAAGCATGGTCAAGCTATGTACTTCCCGCTCCAAAGGGATAGGGATAAAGTGCTTCTTTGGTTGGGTTTTAAAATTAATTCAATAGCTTTTTAGCAAGATTACTGTAGGATCCTTAAATTCATACAGTGGTAATTTATCCAGAGAGCAGATTGGTTGCAAACAATGGGATTGGGATTTATTTTCTTTTAAAAGAACAGTTAAGGGCAGGTTCACACTGGTGTATTGGACGTATCATCTTTCTTTAAAAAAGTGTATCGTGGAAAAATGTAAATAATGCGACATTGTGAAAGTAATGACTATATCGTGAACGATGTCACACTAGCGTTTCATAGAGATGAACATGCACTGGGGCACTCCATGTCGCATTTTTTCAGTTGTATAAAGTACAACGTGAATAATGCAACAGGATTTGTAGCATTAGGAAATGAACAATAACGATCACACATGAAAGAAAAGTGATGTATAAGTGCTAATATTTTTATGTAAAACACGTCTCGAAAATATACCAGTGTTAATGCATTGCCGTTTTTAACAATGCAATTTTTTTTTAAGAAAATGAGACACACCACATGCCAGTGTGAACCTGGCCTTAGTCCCCAACAATTATATGTCTGTCTGTTTAGCACTGGTGAATGAATGCTTTTGCAGTTATATTATTTACTAATTTCCATCCCTTTTCAATTTACAGCCAGTTTCTTATAGAAGCTTCTTCCCTCTGTCACCTTCAGCATATTAGTTTGGAATCTTAAGCCAGGGAATTGACTGAGAAACCGTAGAATTTTGGGTAACCAATCAGAGTTAGAGTTACTGCCCACATGCTGCTTTCTGATTTTTTTTTTCTGACTTTTTGGGCCTTTATGGTTTTAACTGAGCAGCCAGAATAAAGTTTTAAATCTATGGAAAAGATTTTAAGGTTTTAAAATCTATAAAAAATTAAATCTAAAAGACCATAAAAAACACTCATATTTTTGTTGCCATAAATGTATCCTGTGGATTACAGACTCATGTCCAATGAGGCTAAAGCTGCATCAGACTGCAACAAAATATCATTTATAAACTGATCCCTTCTGTGGCCAACCAAAAAGTTAATAGAATATTTACTCGGTTTAGAATGTCCTATGTTTGGGAACTCTGCCTCCATGCAGATCACACAGTGCACACAAGCATAGTGCACTAAGGCTATCCCACTACTGTTTTTCATATAGGGGCAATAGAGCCTCAGCGCTATGCTTTGATATATGCATGTGGAGTCAGCATTATGTAGTTCATTGGCTACACCTTAAATAGATACATTGCAAGTTGCCAACATAACTTTAAAGAAACAAAATATATATAAATAAAGGGCAACTAAAGAGTACTAAAATTGTACTCAACTGTATTCATACAAAACAATAAGTAAAAACTTATCATTAGATACAGCCTACAGTTCACATATATTCCTACCAATATAAAATAAATATTTCAAGTGTCAGTTGTATTAGCCCACATCAGAACCTATGCAGATACAGATCTAAGTATTTATATTAGTTGTGGTGTCACTATACATGTAAGGGTTATTCCTGGAGAATCTTGCTATCATAAGCAAGCCTCAAAGCCAAACTGCACTCTGTTCAACACGATACATTTCACAAAGCAGTTCACAATCATACATGTAATGTCAGTAGCTCTTCTACTGTCACTATTTAATATTGCCATAAAAATCATTTTCAGTATAACATCACCTTTATTTGAACTGATCTTGTACTTGAATGCTGAACAAAGTACAGCCATTCATTTTGATTGCTATTGCCACGGTGCTGTAAATAGCAGTGTTTGCCTCTTCAGTAACTTTAGCACTTATAACACTTTAATCAGCTTAGTGCATTTGTAAGCAGTGAAGTAGAAGCAACTCATAGTCATACCAGTCAAAATCTCAATGGCGCTTCTACCACATGCTGTTACTAACAAGAATATATCAGCATTGTAGACTCTTGCCTGTACCTCTAATGATGACTTCTATCCTCATATATACAGTATATATATATATTTTTTATTTGCTTCTTTTGTGCACTATGCTTGCAGGGTCCCAGTGGTGTGGGAAACTGAGGATGAGGCATCTGCTCAGAATCTATAGTGCTTACATAGTGTTTACATAGTGCTTACATAGTGCGTACATAGTGTTTAAGCAGGGAAAAGGAATTGTCAGTGAACACAGATACTGCACCAATCCTGTACCTGTGCACTTTCGCTCTTCAGTTAATACTGGTTCATTAGTGCTTTTAGCTTTAGTGAGGAGAACGAGTACTGCAGCCTGGAAGTGAATTGTCCTATGCCAGATACCACTGAGGCAGCAGTTTAGGATACTTAAATGCGGAAGTCTAAAATGGGGCAGAAGGGAGAAAATAAAGCCAGATTTATGGTATTTTGGAAAGGATCTCACTGCTGTTGCATTCAGGACTGAATGTAAAGGACCAAAAGACTTTTTTTAATAATATGCATAAGCTGCCACTTAACTGTTCCTTTAAGGTTGAATTAGAAACTTCCGTACTTACCAAACTTCCATGATAATCAAGGACATGGTTTAGCAAAGGTTGAACAGGATGAACATATTGTTATTCTCTACTATAATAAAGAAAATTTGTACATTTTAAATCTTGGATTTTTAATTTTCATTTCACTGAATAAGCATTTTCTTACACTATATATTTACTCGTAAAGGCCAATCTCTGTCTTTTCAAGTTTATCCCGCGAGATCTCGACTGTTTGATCAGTCAAATTCGATCGATACTTTTCAATTGATTTTTACCGATAGAAATTTTTCAATCACGTTTTACGATGGGATTTTTCAATGGAAAGATAGCCATACTTTACAGACAAAATGATTACGGTACCTTCCTCAGGTTTTCCATATCTAAGTTATCGACACCGCTGATTTATTCATTTGAAAGAAAACAGGTGTGAGAAATTACTCAGTTTCCCTCCTGGGAATTGTAAAGAGGCAAAACACTTATTTTCAGTACAAACAGGTTTAAGTATATATTTTTAGACCAAATAAATATTATTCCTATCAAAACACATTATGATATAAACCAGATTTTAACTCAATCAAAACATTATATGAACATGAAGAACATGTATATATCCTCCATTAATTTCTATTGTGTCTTTAAAGTGATTTAGTATTTGTGGGATGCACATATTCAATATTGTAAATATGTCGGAATATATATATATTTATGCTTGTGTATTTTTATTAGGTTTGGAAATGAATTCAATCTGAATGCTAATGATGAAGAAATTAAATTAGTACTTTTTTTCCATTCCATTAAGCATCTCTTTGCCCTTTAGCAAATCCTTCAGCTTAGGTTAGGATAAATTCAGTTTTGCCTGATAATTGCCTGATAGTTTTGCCAACTAATGCTGCCATTGCAGATTGTCATCCAATGCACTTCTGGACCCTACATCAGCTAAAGCAGTAGTGCTTGACTTTATTGACCTTTTCTGTGGTTTTTCTTAGAATTTTTCCTTTTTTAAAAAAAAGACTAACAGTTCCTTTATAATTACTAATAAATCTAGACTTGATAACTGCCTCTATGTACAGAGTTGCCTATTTATTCACAGATTATTTTGCTTTAAAGAGACTACTGCAGTTGATTGAAAATCAACCTGTAACAGCTGTTGTCTGCTTAAGGACATTGGCAGATGTATCTAAGCTGTGTGTTATCTGCCAATGGTGTCTATAAAATAGGTTTTCAGAGAGTAAGTAATTTGGATTTGTACAGAGTGCCAAGAGATGAAAAAGTACAACGTATATATATATATATATATACTGTATAAAGAACATTTTGCACTATTTTCACAAATTGGTATAAAATGAGTTTGTTTTTTCTCCACTTAATGCACAACTAATAGCTCATTTAACTGAAAATACTGTTAAAAGGATTCTCTCCTTGTTCCCAACAACAGGTTTTTGACAATAAAAATTAAACAAGGGGTGTAATCAGGACTATTAAAGTGCTTGTAATGATGTGCTTGCTACTCAGTGTTATTAGTTATTTTATTCAATGTTATCAGTTATTAAATCGTAGTGTGGTGAAAAGGTTAATCATACATCTCATTGGAATATCTGAACTCCTGAATGAATCTATGGGTAGCCTTCTATATATTTAATCACATGTAGCACTTTCATAAACTGGTACCCAATGCCTATGATTTCCAGAATCTTCTGTGAGGGATAATTTAAAGATGTAGCATGCATTACATAATGTAGATTTTTATTGATGGGCTGTACAGAAAGCCTGATTGATTCATCTAGTCTATCGATTTGGAATTTTTGCAGTTTAGTTCTGGGACAGATCTGTATTTAGCTCAGAGGTGTTGAAATTCATGTGCAGTTGATTTTTCTGAAAATTTCTTCTTCAAGTTTGTTGCTACTTGTTTATTTATCACAATACGAATAGTTTTACATGATCTCTATGATAACATTTACTTTCTTCGGTTTTCATTTGGCTAATCAAAACAGTTTTGGCTTCATAAGGCCAAAAAGGTCCCTAGCCTTGAAAATCCCCAATAGATTTATCTCTAGTTACTCAACAGTGATAATCTGTGTACACTACTGGCTCTTGTCCTCTCTATATACATCATAATCATTATTAAAATCAGTAAATGTTACATTGAAATGTGACTTGACTTAATGTTACATCTGCCTTAGGCCCCACATTTTGTTGAGCAAACCTAAATCTGACACTGTTTCTCTCTTTTCCCTTCTGCATGTTCCTAACAAATGTTTTTTCCAAGTCCTTGTGCTTTAGCAGCTACAAGATGTAATACTTGGTAGTTTCCTTCCATTTGTTTGTTTTTATATATCCATATGCACTATTTTCTCAGTTTCTATATGCATCACATATTAAACCATTGTTATGTTTTATTTATTTTTACATTGCCTGACACATGGTACAGTTGCACTAATCCCCGATTCAGGTACAGAATACAACCAAGTACATCAATTTATATTCTATTATAGTACTTCCTATTTGTTTTCTAGACAGTTTAGAATATATATCTGATTTGTGATATTATACACCCTTAAAGTGGTTATCCAGTGTAGATATCATCTCTGGAGCACCATTATTAGAGATTGATCTGAAAGTTCAAATAATAATAACAATTAAGCCCAAAGGGATTGCAATGAGGATATAGGTAATAATCTTGGGTCCAACAATGAGAAATAAAGGGGTAGTATCCATGGATCAAAGTTAGACATCTTTGCCTAATATAATTTAATTGTGTAATTTAGTAAACTTGATCTTGGTCTTTGAGTTTATCCCGCGAGACCTCAACTGTTTGGTTTAAATCAATCAATATTTTTCAAGGTAACCATATTTTACAATAGTAGTATGACTACATTTCCTTTGAAAGATCCGATTGAAAAACTCAATCAAAAAGTTTCTAAATTGAAAGATTTTTTTACAAATCAAACAGCCGAGATCTACTCAGGATAAACTCAAAAAGGCTGACATTGGCCTTTTCAAGTTTATTAAATTTCACTTTAGTATCTTAGTTTGCAGCAATTTTGTGAAAGGATCCTACAGGCTACAAGTGCAAGCAGCCATCCACTGTGGGCAAAACTACTAGTGTACTGTTTGCCTTTTTATTAAAATGTTTTTAGTGTTCATGTTTAGGTTTAGATCTCCTTTATTACTTGCCTGATGAGAGAAAAATTTGTGTTCAATAAAGCCTTCCAAGTGTTTAAAAATCACTGGCTAGTGTGGATAGGATATTTAGGTTTACCACTAAGGGTTATGGGCCAAATAATATTTAGCAATAGCATTAGGATTTACATTTAACTACATACTCAGCACCTCTCAATTGCAAGCTATATTTGTTGCAGCTGATATTTTTATAGAGGCATTTAAATAACGTAAATGATCTCTTTGATTTGTTGCCAACTTTGATGCATATTCCATTGTATTCTTTCTTGTCATTAGGCAGTCATGGAGACATTTCTATACTTAGCAGTATATTAATGTATAAATTGTTTGACACAAGTAAGTGCTGCAAAAATACCCTAGTTAAAAGAATAATGGGGAAGAAAATAGAAAAAGGCACTTTCTTTAACACATACTAAAATAGTATTTTAGGTTTTTCACATTTTAAGTACATTTTTATTTTTCTCTTGTCAAAAAGGTGACCTCTTAATATCAACCTTCTGCTCATTTCTGGAAGAGAGAATGCCCAGTGACCACAGGGTGTCCGTATGAAACAGTTCATACTAAATTCAGCTCTTTGCTCTTATTGACTGGCTGTGCAAACCCCTCCTGCAAGTTATGTGCTAAATGCACATTTATGATGCACATCTACTTGCTTTGGTTCATTTTGTAAGTCTTTAAATCATCATTGGGACAGAGCTTGGACCCATACATTTCCACCACTAACACCTACATTTCAGGCTCAAGCTGCTCATCTCTTTGAGTCCTTTACTTTGGAATCTACACCATTATAATATTTACTTTCTCTCATCCCCATCAACTTCTATAATGGCAGTTTTTCTCTTCTTCCATTCTTGACACATGGGTGATTGTGGCTACAACTTTTCTTTTTTTTAATTTTCTTAAAGAAATGACAACCCCTATCAGTGGGAGAAGATATTTTCTGATCTTTGTTGTCATCTCCTCAAATTTGTGCTTCTCTGTTATTGTTAGCAACTTCACTGGCTAAATAAAAACAGACAAAGGTTATATGTCCCATCTCGTTATGTCCATTATTTTGGTGTGTTATAATGCCTTGCCTTAGGACTGCTGAATTAAGATAATTTTTTTGAACCTCGAATAGCCTGTCTGTATTGAGAACACCAAGGTTGCTAAGAGTTAATAGACCTCTGGAAAGATTGCTTCTGTTGATGAATTCCCATACTTTCTAATATGTGTGTATATTTTTATTTATAAATCATCACTAGGTTATGCAGAGCTGTACAAAGCAACAATACAATTATAATACAAACAAGGAAAAAGTGCTTAACAAAGAACAAGTGAAGTAAATTACAAGCATATAATCAAGAAGATTCATCACTCTAAAAGTATCAGGCCATGATTGAAACAAGAGGATGGGGGTCCCTGCTCCATAGAGCTAACAATCTAAATAGGAGAAAGACTTACATAAACAGATGGGAGGGTAACAAGTGCAGTAGCATAAAGTGGCAGTTCATTAGCATATACTGTAGGTGGCTATTAAGTAAGAAAATAAATACAAAAAAGAATAAATAATCAAGAAGATTCATCACTCTAAAAGTGTCAGGGCATGATGAAACAAGAGGATGGGAGTCCCTGCCCCATAGAGCTTCCAATCTAAATAGGAGGAAGACTTACATAAACAGATGGGAGGGTAACAAGTGCAGTAGCATAAAGTGGCAGTTCGTTAGCATATAGATGGCAATTAAATAAGAAAATAAATACAAAAAAGAGTAAATAGTTGCTTAAAGATAAAATATAGATGTGAAAACAGGTGCTAGTGCTCCAAGAGGTAATATTTCAATATAGATTTGAAGATATTGATGGATTGCTCTAGGCCAGCGGTTCTCAACCTTTATGAGACCACGACCCCCGGCGCTCACGTCATCATGCACCGCGTGATGACGTTTTGGCTGAACGTCATCACGTACGCACGTCACGTGGTGACGTTCGGCCGAAACGTCATCACGTACGCACGTCACGTGGTGACGTTTGTCCAAAATGTCATCACGTACGCATGTCAAGTGGTGATGTTTTTGCCCAACGTCATGGGGTCCTGCGGCCACTTCCGGGTACCGCAGTGGTTCTCGACCACTGTGGGATGGCCGGTCGCGACCCACAGGTTGACAACTGCTGCTCTAGGCAAAGGTAGAGGGTATAGAATTCCAAAGATAAGGGGCAGCAAGAGAGAAGGGTTTAAGATAAAAATGGACAGTCTCAGTGAGGGATTCATGAAGAAGGTTGCCTTGTGAACAGCAGAGTTGATGGTTAGTGTAGTGTTGTAGTGAGGATGTATGTTACCTGGGATAAGTCCAATATGAGACACTGATTTTCTGGATCAGAACTCTTTATTACATGCTTCATCCATAGCTTCCTGTCTAGCACTTCCCCCTTCCTTTAGTTAACCCCTCCTCCTCTATTACCTCACTCTTACTAGGCAGATGGATTACAATGTGTGAACAACAAACACATAGAACAGTTACAAATATCCAAAACAATGATTCTGCAAAAAAGCGCAGCACAATAGGCACTAATAGTGCTGTATCAAAGGATAACTCAAAATTGAAAGAATAAAGCCCAAATGTGCTTTACAGCACCAATAATCTCCACGTGATGACAAAATGAATATACACCACACCTCTGTGTATTCAGGTGACTAAGAGATGAGTACAATTAAATGCTCACCAGATGGATGAATTGTAAACGCCTTGAGACAAAATGTCAATCTGCGAACTCCCTCTGAAAGGAATGTAAACCTGGATACATGTATCGGTCCAACCTGCTTCCTTTTTCAAATAGACGCAGACCAGGGAATCTCCATAATCCAATTTATTCAATTAAATAAGTAAAGGATCTACTCACAATCGACATAGATACCAATCAATAAAACAATATATCAATAGTCCTTTCCTCTACGCGTTTCACAGTTACAATTACATCACAGTTAGGTGTATAAATGGGCAAACAAGGAAAGAAATGTAGGGAGGGGTAGCTGAGTGAATGCTTTGAATGTCAAGAGTAAGACACAGTAAATAATACATTTTCACTGGCTCACTTCGATATGACAAATATATTTTAAACAATTGAAAAATGCAGGTAGGTTATGTGGGGATAGCTCCAGATCACTTAGGTTAAATGCACTCTAGCTCCTAATTCACTCACTGAAAATATTTCTTGGAAGCCAAGCTTTGTTATAGTGTCACAGTAATCCTTTTCAGAGCATCGATTTTACCATCATCTAGATAGAATATTTCCTTTCTCTTTGTGTGTGTGTCATGTATATTTCTTTTTTGTATGATTTTATATCATTGCTGTATACTGGTTAGGTATACTTTCTGATTGTTGGAATAAGTAGAAATAAGGGCTTTAGAGTTTCTCTTCTAATACTGACAAACTGTGGGACTCAGTTTGAGAAATTCGAATAGTCATGTAGAGCTCTGAATTCATTTCTAATTGCCGCTTCCCTATGTCCGCTTATTGAGCAAACTCTGCGAAGTGGCGAATACACAGTCAATTTGGATGTCTACAATAGTTACAAACTTACGGAGCTCTTTGCATCACTTTGCGTGCATGTGCACTGGTACTTCTACTATTGACTAATTGGAGGAGTGGTGTGAAGTTGTGAATGCGACTAGGTGTACTGCTCTGAATTGGGGGTTGATGGGGTATGATATGACGTCACTTCCCTTCACTTATCGAATTCACCTCATTCTGCATAAGTGCTCATCCTACTTCTATACATCTATCTGCGCTACACTATGCATGCGAAAACATTTGCCGCTGTCCACCTCTTCAACACGTGTATTCGCCACTTAGTCAACACTGAGAAGTAAACTTGCATCTATTATGGCAATGTGACTCAAATTATAGCAAGGTAAATTCACCCTTTTAAAAATGTGTTTTTTAAATACCTGTGCCAGAGTCTATAAAGCATACAACCTAGACAGGAAAACATACACTATGGGATATGGATAAAAATGAATGTAAAGTTTGCTTGAAATGTGGTTCATATTTTATTTGGCTGCACTACTGAGCTAAGAAAATGAAGAATCGCAAACAATGTTCTATTTCTGCTAAGGCACACTCTAGATGCCTAAGATTCACTTTTTATCTCTTAACCAGCAAGCATCTAGCTTCTCCAATGCTTTTATCTCTCTGCATTGCACTGACACATTAAGATGAATATTTAACGTGTGCAAAAAACTCAGAACAAGAAATGTGTCACCATTTCTAATTCTTCATTTCTCAGATCTCTTGGCTTCTGCTTAATATTCCTGCTCTTATATGACAGTTTGTCAGCATAGCCTCATTTGACAGATCTAAGTTTATTTTTAGAAGCCACATTTTTAAAGCTAAAAAAGAATACCGCTGCCAGTCTATGCTATTCTGCAAAAAAACAATGATTTTTATTTTCACAAATATTATAGACATGGTTTCAAGGGAAGTTTAGGTCTGTCCATACTTTTAAAAGAAAATGAATGTTTTTTTTTCAAAACAGTTGTTGCTCCAGATCAGTCATACTGTAAAAAACGTAATATTTATGTCAGTATTATCCCAATCTCCATTATTTCTATCCCTGCTATGCTTATACTGTACAGAGCAGAGCAATGTAACTGTTTATATGCAGAGGGTAGATAATCTATTTGCATATCTTGGAGACTAAATCCCATTAACATGATGAACTCATACTTAAAGTGCACCTGTCAACTCAAAACTCTAATACTAATTTAGGTTCTACTAATGAAATAAATGATTTTGTAAATATACTGTATATATGTATTTAAAAACTGTACCTTTATACAGAGTTTCTGTCTGTCATCTTCCCTGTCAGCCTGACTTTTCTTTATGGGTTTTACGGGGCTAAATAATGATTGACATTATTGGGGGTTATTCACTAAAGTCCGAATTGTTGTGTATAGGTGCGAATTCGTCAGATAAAGACAGTCACAATAGGCTGCTACTGTCGCAGTCGTGTCTTTATAATGAGAATATTGTCGCAGTCGTGACTTTATTATGGGAAAATTGTCGTAATATTGGCATTAAAAAATTGTCGCAACTTTACAATGGGGAAATTGTTGCGGATTTGCTATGGGAATCTGCTGTTTGTGAATTCGACAGTCGAATTCACACCTTAGTGACTAACAACCTTTACCTCCTCCAAACAGATCCCTTAAATCAGGATTTAGCAGGGATCTGATTGTAAGAGATATAGGGGGGAATTCACCATTGAGCGAAGTGAGCTCTGAATCCTTCGGCTCACTTTGCACATGGTGTTATGCGTTCGCTGATGTCCTGCACGCGGACATCAGTGAGCGCTTTAAAGGGATTCCAGTCTCGGCGAGGCAACTTTTTTGGTCTCGCCGAGACTGGAATCCCTTTAAAGTGCTCGCTGATGTCACTATGGTGAATTCCCCCCATAATGTCAATCATCATTTAGCCCCACCCAACCTGATCCGGGAAAGGAAAGGAAGAGGACAGAGACAAATGCTGTTTAAAGGTACATTTAAACAAAAAACCATATATATTTACAAAAACATTTATTTCATTAGTACAACCTAAATTAGTACTAGTTTTGAGGTGACAGGTGCACTTTAATGAATATGATGGAGCCACTCTTGACATTTTTCCAGATACAGACCATAACATTGCTGGTCTTGGTGCACATATAATTCTACTTTAGAATGAAACAGATTTTATTGAAGAGGAAACTTTCCATGTACTGATGGTGCCATTACATCACTGGCAGCACAAGTAGAGGAGAGGTCTTTATATGGTGCCTTTCATTGGAAAGAATACATTTAATGGCCCATTCTGATACCTTTAGTCATGATGGAGGTGCACACAGTTTTGAAAATAGATCCTTGGCTTATCTACATATCATAATCTTGCTGCCCCCTGAAGTCAGTTTGATGAAAAATGGAGTTTTTAACCCAATGTTGCATTTCTTTTCATAAAATGACTGGCGCAACTCCAGTTACCATTGGTTAGTAAAATATGTCTTTAAGAAGTAAGAGAACGTTAGAGAAGTTTATTTTTAATATTGGCCTCTGCACTTCTTATGAAAATAAAGCTACATACATGACTACTTCAGACTGTAGATATAAAATAAGAAGACTAAGAATAGTCATGCTAGGTGCAAGTTTATAGCCAAAGCACCATTTCTTGTTCTTTAAAGGGTAACACTACCAGGTTGAATTAAATGGAACACAAAGCATAGTGCAATGCATTAACAACATCCAAATTTTTGCCTTAATTTCTTAAGTAAAACAAATTTTAAAAAAAGAACACACAGCAAATTAATTTTATTTTTATCAACAGCTTAGGACCTCCTCCTCCACTTAGTCCTGGCGCAGCTCACACACGTGCATGTGTTAAGCACTCTGATAAGTCAGAATGCAGCTCAAACACACACATTATTGAGCTGAGCCTTGGACTTGGTAGGGAGGCAGTCCTAGGCTTCATTTGAATATGGAGGCAAGGAATCCAATTCAGGTAAGACTCGACAATGAATCTGTACCTCTTTTAACTTAGTGTTAGCTGCCTGGCATTTAGGATTCCAGTCGGACCGATACTTCAGTAACTCTGATTTTGTTCTGAATATATCTTTAGGGATGCTCATAATTATAGGCTACCAGTGAAAACACTATTATACAATGGATAAACAATTTGAAGCACTATAAAGCACACATTTTTATTTAAAATAATTTGGCGTGATCAAAAAGGTGCTTTGTGTGATTAAAAAATGGATGTTGATTTATTACAAATGAATTCTGAGAGATAGGAAACCTTACAGTTTCTGACGCAAATTAGCTGCTTTAGAATCGGCAAAACAAACTTAACCTAGGATCTTGTGATGATCTCAGCACAGTGAATTTGCATCCAGATAAAACAGGAAAAGGGGACTATAATTACTGACAATTATTATGGCTGAAAGCACTGAGAAATGAAACCTGCTGTTTGCTTGCAGTGCTCATTTATGCAGCTTGTCACAGATAGAGTTTGGCCTTGTTACAGATCACAGGTTTGGCAGTGGTATGCATGTGTTCAAATGTTTCACAGCCAAGAGTTAAGCACTTGATAGGAGGTCCTGTGAGTCCCTCTATGGGTGAAAGTGTAGTAATTCAATGGTCTAGGTGCAATATTATGCAGAGATGCCTTTCTTTTGATTGTTACCAAGGCCATCCAGTTGGTAACATTAAGAAGGGCATGGTCATTCCTATGGTTTGAAGAATTCAGGTTGAAAATTAGAAAAGCAAACCAACAATAAAATAGATGCTGGCAAGTACAATAATTTGTCTTACATCTCAAACAGTGACAGCATTATGTACGTTACAGTGGGCTAGTAATCTATAGCAACCAATCAGAAGTGTATCTTTTATTAAATGACTGCCTGTTGTTCAATAACCCCTGTACTGTTTTTTTTTTTGTTTGTTTTTTGCTGTTTTCTGTTTTTATTTTAGGGATCTGCACAGACTCCCCTTATTTTTGTCTTTGGTTCTGATTCCATCGCTGTGCTTTCAGTTTGTTCAGGTTTTGACTTTTGAAGAGAGTTTCATAGAACCACACTAGTTCGTCATTCACTTCATCCAAAATTCAATCACCCTTTGGTCTAACAGGCATTATCATTCAAAATCCCAGAAAATTAAAATGGGTGTGGCTTTACTGATTTTTTTAATTGCTCAACAAATTTCCACACCAAGGCTGTGAAAAAAAAATGGTTGCCTTAGCATTTGCCGTTCAAGTCTGTTACATGACTGGCAGGCCTAGCGGTAGAGGGAAAAACTGGACAATTGTCTGAGTCCCCCAACTCCAAGGGGGCCCCTAAAAGAACTGAGCACTACTGCACTGGGCACTACTGCACTGGGCACTACTGCACTGGGCACTACTGCAGACATACCCGTCTCTGCACTCCTCCAACCCTGCTAATTGGAAATTGAGTTAAGAGCTGGCTAAAGAGTGAATAGAAAGAGCCCCTTCCTAACCCCCGATTAGAAATGCTGGGAACTCATTAGATTTGCCCAGGACCCCAGTATGAATAAAACCAGCCCTGGCCTTTTATTATAGCACAGTATGGCTGGAAATTTTTTTTTTTTATCAAGTATATAGAAAGACTTAGGAAAAATGCTTAAAAAATGCATTCTCAATGTGGTTGAAACTGTTAACCTTGCATTCAGGGTAAGGAAGCCACAAAACACATTAACTAGAACACAGGAAGCAGGCAACTGCACAGATGAAAAATAGCAACAAGTTTCACACGGTTTGCTTAAGAATATGAGTCCACAAGCAGTCCAGGGATGCTCATAGCTTTATTTAAACTACAACTGGCAGTGAACACAGGCCAGAACATCATGATTTATACTGAAGTAATAGAATTCCTTTCACTGCAGCATAAATGGCATCTTGAATCTTTAAAGCCGGTGTCCCTACCCTCAAAAGCGGTCCTGTTCCTATTGGCGCCCTAGGCCTCAACGTGACATCCCCCCTGCCCCTGCCTTGGGGCACCCCCACTTTAAGCGGGACAGTAGAAGAGGTTTCATTGGCATGGGAGACAAAAAAGGAACAATCAGAAATATAGGAAGTCAGCCAAGAAGCAGGTTTACTACAGACCCCACGTGCATGAAGAACTTGAATGTTAAGGGAGTGATCAACAGTGTCAAATGCAGAGGAAAGGTCTTGGAGAATTAGGAAACTTGGCTTTGGCAACCTGGAGATCACTTGCAAGTTTTCCAGGAACGATCTCTGTAGAGTTCCCTGGTCTAAAACCAGACTGCAGAGGGTCCAGGAGATGGTGCGCAAGCAGATAGTTAGTAAGGTGGGTACAGGCAAGACGTTCTAGAAGTTTAGAAGCCAGAGGTAAGAGAGAGACAGTGGATAGTAGTTAGCAAGGCATGCAGAGTCCAGTGTAGCTTTTTTAAGGATGGGTTTAATACAGACCCGTTTAAACGAAGAAGGAAAAGTTCCAGGGAACAGGGAAGAGTTTAACAGACATGTTAGGGCAGGCATGAGGACAGAATCACAGCACTTAATTAAAGAAAAAGGCATGGAGTCAAGCAAGCATGAAGTGAGATGGGGGGAAGAGGGAAGATGATAAAATTCAGACTGGATACTGGAGAAAAAGAATTCAGAAACTCAGATGGATAGTGTAGGTAGAATAATGTCAGTGTCATTAGAAGGAACAGCAATCTGGTTGTGGATGTTATCAATTTTATTTCTAAAGAAGTTGGCAAAATCTTGTGGGGAATGTGAGGGAGCTTGAACACCTGAAGGCAAGGGACATAGAAAGGAGTTGAAAATGGAGAACAGACGAAGGGCTTTTGATTTATTCTGGTTTATGAGAGTTCTGTGATAGGTTTGTTTGGCTAGGGAGAGAGAGGAGTTGAGGCACAAGAGCATAAACCTGTAATGCAGAAAGTCTGTCCAGTAATGGGATTTCCTCCACATACATTCTGCACAATGTGTGCAGGATTAATAAAACTCGTTTCTGCATTTAGTCAGGGATGAAGATTATTAAAATGAATCGGTTTAGGCTGCAGGGGGGCAAATGAGTCAATAGTAGTAGATAAAATGGCATTATAGGAAGTAGCCAGCGCATCAGGATCAGAGGAGGGCAGGGGTGAGGATAGGCTGGATGACAGAGAAGTAGCAAAGGCTTTCCGATCAATGGCATGGCGCATTGAGAGTAAACATTTTAGGGGGTGGAGGAGTTGGAATAGGAGAATAAGGGATAGAAAAATTATAAAGGTGACTATCTGAGGGAGGGAAAGGCCTGATATTAAGATCAGAGAGAGAAGCATTTTTGATAAAAACAGATCTAGAAAGTGACCATCCCTATAGGTGCTAGAGTTAGTCCACTGGTAAAGGTCAATGGGGGTACTGCTGCACTGGGGGCTACTGCTATTTCTGTTACTTTAAATGTCTTTGATTTCAGTGTTAGATTTAGTCTCAGTCCCTACATTGAACATGTGTAGTACCTACAGGACAGAAAAACGTGAAGCAAAACCATCTTATGGTGGAGGAGGACCATGGGAGGAGTCTGAGGTGGGACTGAGGGTGGAGTTAGGGGAGAGCATTTGGGGGTTAATTTCTTCAAAATAGCCCATTGCACATGGTATATTTAATCCGTCGCTGCATAGAGGTATAACAGAAGAGTGTTTTTGTTACCTAATACTGACCGTAAATGACATATACAATATGCTGCATTTGCTTGGGTGCCTTAGTCAGATATAAAGATGTTATGCATTGAATCCTTGAAACTGTATACAAATAAGCCTCTCCAGAAGAGTCTTCTGTGTAATTGTCCACTTTTACATAAGAGCTCTAACATTTATTTTAGAGCACTGAGCATTGGTTGAATGAGACAGGGATTTAAACTAGCAATTCTCAGGTACGTCAATATCAACAAATACTTATTTTGTTGTTTTTTTTCTTTTGGGTTCACTGGAAAGAAAAGTGTTCCTGATTTCCCCTTAATTCCATTACCACAGTATCATTTACTGAGCTAAATGAATACAGGGCCAGTCTCAATACTGTACATCTGGGTGATACAGCTAGACACAATACAGACAAGCAAACACATGCTTCATTCAGAGAGAAGCACAGATGTGTTTATATTGAAACAGTGCAATACTTTCGGTAGAGAACATAGATCATGGAACGACGATATGCTTTAAAATTTGTCATTTTGTATGACACAAAACAACTTTCTGTCAGTTACCTGATGCTAAACAGCATTGTTTACTCTGTTTAAATCACTTCCTCTCCCACCTCTTTGAGTTGTTCAATGTTATGACCTAATTATCTGTCCATGTGTACTTTGTTTTATACAGTACATAGCCCAAAACAAGAATTTCTCTAATACTGTATAATGTTATCATTTTGTTATTTTTACTGTTCTGCTAATAATGACATTTTATATAAATTATTAAATTGTAGATATGTATCCTGCTATAATCTACTTGTCATCCAGGGGACAGTTTTTATAAGATTTCAAGATGATCGCAACCTGCTTTGTGAAATCAATGAAAACTGTTCAATAATCAAACAAATGCTTTTATATCCTGTTTATTGCCAATGAAAGGACATCATTTTATCTGAGTCCTTGGCTTAGGAAATAGGAGGAACAAAATCCAGAGCTACAGAAGCTACTAACTAAAACAGGGGTCCCCAAATGCCAAGCCACGGACCACTGCTGGCCAATGGGTCGCATAGTGGTGATGTACACACAGAAAGCACATCACCATCATGTGTCCTACAACATTTTTGTGATGCCCATGAACCACATCCAGTCTGTAGAACTTTTGCTGGATCTGGGAACCAGGAATGGTTGGGGACCACTGAGTTAAAAGAAGGAATTGTACTCGGTGATTCATATCTTTAAAACCTTAACTCCACACTAGGGGCATAAAAATGCTGGGGGCAATTAAATGGACATAATGAGCCCTATAAAAACACGAGGAATGTTGTGTATAGTTTAGTGTTCTTTTAATAAACTACCCACTTACACATTATTCTCTCTCTGAGGCATATTTCCTTAGACCAGTTCAACGAGACCGATTTATTTCACCTCATTTCGCTGTGAATTTTTGTTTCCCCTGTTTTATATACAGTCATGGCCAAAAGTTTTGAGAATGACACAAATGTTAATTTTTACAA
>WMED01000289.1:0-10471 GCA_019650415.1 Pipa parva
GGGGGGGCGCCGTTGGAGGGGGCGCCTAGGGCGCCAATAGAGCCAGAGCCGGCTCTGGTCTGAAGGACAGTGAACTGACCCCCTGTGGGGACCTCTGTATTAGAATATGTGATATACTTCAAGTATTTTGGTTTTAAGAAATGTTTGCTATTAATTTTTCCTACTTCCACTCTTATTTTGGAGAGATCATCCCTTTTATACAAATTAGTCCTCCATAATTTCACACTCTGATATAATCTACATGACTATTTACAATTCTCTTAATCCACATGAACTAGCCCTTTGGGATACCTCTGGTGGCCTCCAGTGGATGATAACTGAAATGCAATAACAAACTATTTCTATCTGTTTTGCTATGAAAAATATTTGCTTGGAATTTGCTGTTTTTTTACAGTAATCTCTACATCCAAAAAGTTCACTTTGCTCACACTAAAAATTATGTATTATTGTGTTAAAAAAGTAAAAATCTTTCATATGCGTGTGCACAGGTAATTTGGCTATTTATCAGGCATTGAAGTCTGGTGAAGTAGCAAATTTGAAGTAGAAAAATAGTGGCACCTGCAGTTAAATTAAACTTTTTCTATGGGTGGAGGGGGCAGCGTGAAATACAGTGTTTGACTGCTTGGGAAAAGTAATTGTAAGGGAGGACTCATTCGCATATTAATGAGGATACAACATGGCAGCCGTGAGATACTAGCACCATCAGTTCTATAAGATTGTGCTACATCCCAATGGTACTGATTTGCTGCTTCATAATTTAGCAGCTAAGGTTGGCAGACCCTGTACTTTCAGCATTTCAGTTATGGCTTGGGTACATCAGTGTTTCACTAAGCAAATATTAGCATCATCATTGCATTTCCACATTGGCTTGTTTATCTGCCAAGATAAAATTGTATGTCACCCCATGTATCATCTCCACTAGCAGGTGTTTATGTAGCAGCAACCATGGGGGTTTAGTAGGAACACTGGAAACTTCCACTGTGAAATACTTGCGCCTAAATCTTTCCAGTCCATACTGTATATCCAATTTGAAGCTCACAAACCACTCCTGGTGCGTGAATTTATGGGTTGTTTCTCAACACTGATGCTATGTATGCGTCCCAAAATCTTACATCAGATGATCAAAATAGACTCATTGCTCCCTAAACTACTTAAAGCCTTGTCTGTGACCAGTGAACTGACCTTGATAGGTTCCTGGCCTGAATTTGTCCTTGTTTGATAATCTGGCTATAATGCTTCCTTGATTATGTTCAGTTTCCACTCATCCTTCCCAGTATTGCTCACGTGAGCGTACCCCACTGTGGGTGTTGGATCATAGTTCTGCTTACCACAGAGTCTGGGCTGCAAAAGGGGATATCTTTGGTGTAGCCAGACTTTCTAGAATATCAGGGCCAGTTTTACCTATGGGCGATGGAACAGGGCGCAATCTATCTAAGGGGCGCTGTCGCCCATCTCTAAACTTGACCTCCTCGCCCCCGCGTGCCCCCCTGCCCTGCGCCCTCCACTCACCTCCAACAGTGTTCCAGCAACGCACCTCCTCTGATGAGGTAAGCTGAATGCGATGGCCCTCCTTACTGCTTTGGGTCTTGTCAGCTGTATTCAGCAGCTACAGGCAAGACCTGAACATCTAAGGGCCCAGGACCGCCCCTGCTAGTTGTAAGGCCATGGCCACGCTGGCCGTTTTGTATCTGAACTGTTTTTATTTAGGCTCAGTATAGTTCATGGAGCAAATCAAAATAGCCTGTCTGGATAATTCCACAGGAAACAAATCACACTGTTCACAATCCTTTATCTATTGATGTATTTAAATGTAATGTAAATAAATTAAATTAAAAAATTATACCTTTGTATGGGTTAGGCTAGCTTAGAAGTCTAATTATCCAGACTCAACCAGTAATTTAACTTACCTCTTTAGAAGGGAAGAAGGGAAAGCAGTAAATGATTGCAGCCTTTGCATTCCTTTATAGTCATGTCTGAGCATGCTCAAATTACCCCCACCCCTAAAAATTATGATTAGAGGCGACAGATTTTTCAAAAATTCATTTCGGCCGATTCGCCAAATTTTTTTTGAAAAGTTCGATTTGGTCCGAATAAATTAGTCATGAATTGGGTCCAAAATAACCTATTTCCAGGCTGTGTAGAGCATATAGGGTGTCACAGAACATTGTGCCTTGCTAAAATAGGCATAAGGAGCATGGTTTGGTCTTTGTACAATGCTGTGCTTAAAAATGACATGCAGATGACAGCTGTAGCTGTCCGAATCGCTTCACACTCCACTTATCTGAGTAGCCAAGAGGGCCAAACTGACCACACAACTGACTTTGGAACACAGCCTGACTAGATATTGTCAGCAGAAACAATGAGTACTAACCGCTCGATCCTCTGTGTATAAACGGGTGCTCTGGAAGGTGCGGACAATAATCAGCAGTGAAACAGCAAAGATTTCCGGCACTCCATAAGTAAATGAAATTAGACTTTATTCAACCCCCATGGGCATGATAAATTAAAAACAATAATAGATATGCCTATGCGTTTCACGCTCAAAGGCGCTTCTTTGCTGTTTCACTAGATATTGTCAGCGTCAGTTGAAAAAACCAAGCTGTGGGAAATGCAGTGTGCAGGTGGGAGGTGTTACAGCAGCAGCATGATTTCACCGAGTAGCATTATTAGACTGTGGAGGTAGCAGCATGATTTCACTGAGTGGCATTATTAGACTGTGTGGAGGTAGCAGCATGATTTCACCGAGTGGCATTATTAGACTGTGTGGAGGTAGCAGCAACAGGATTTCACCGAGTGGCATTATTAGACTGTGTGGAGGTAGCAGCATGACTTCACTTAGTGGCATTATTAGACTGTGTGGAGGCCCGAGTGACATTCTTAGACTGTGTGGAGGTAGCAGCAGCATGATTTCACCGAGTGGCATTATTAGACTGTGTGGAGGCCTGAGTGGCAGTATTAGACTGTGTGGAGGTAGCAGCAGCAGCAGCATGATTTCACCGAGTGGCACTGTCAGTGTGGAGGAGACAGCAGCAGTATGACGTTACTGGGTGGCATACTTATTGCACTTTGAGGGAGCAGCAAGATTTAAATTATTGGCACAGTTATTGCACTTGGAGGTATCAGCAAGATTTAAATCTCCGATTATGATACTAAAATGTACACCTTTTTAGACTCATGGTTTTTTTTTTGGTTTTTTTTTTTTTTAGATCTGTGAACAATTGGAGTCGTTATGGAGTACAACATTATCAGTATCCGAATTAAAGCTGCAATACCTTTTTCTCAGAGTTCACCTATTGGAGCCCGAAACATTGAAATATTATATGCACTTCCGGTGAGAGTTTTCCCACAACCAGAGTGAAACTCATGATTATTTGTCACAAAAGGGTTTCTCTTCCTATTTTGTTTGTACCTGCACTGGCACAACTATTTTGATCTATATAATTCAAGGTGGAGTTTGCCCCATTTCTCTTCACTACATATATATTTTGATAAGGCACTATTGTGCCCCTATTTGTTTGCGTTTGTCCCTTGGAATGCATTGTTTCGAAAACTGTGTGGGATGTGAACATCCACATCGTTGGAACGGCTGCAGATTATTGGACTTTTATCATCTGTTTTTATTATCTATCTATCTATCAAATATATATTTTTTTTTGTTTGTTTTTTTTGTTTTGTTTTTGGTTTCAGGGATTAACACAAAGTTTCAGGGGAATTTATCAAAAGGGACAGTTGTTTATAGATTTCAAGGAACACATGGCTAGCAATCAGAAGCCAGCTTTCAGAATTCTAGTTTCCTTATAGCAATGAATGCCAACAGTTGCTATGGATTACTTGACCTGTTGATGAATTAACCTGTAAAGTATTATGTCACACGCAATATTTTGCGCAACACCTCATTAAATGGCCATTCACTTCTGCTGCATCACTTCTATGCTTGAAAATACAATCAACACAGTGAATTTCTTGTAGACTCATTTTCGAGCAGCCCCTTTGATGGTACCATAACTGTGTGTGGAAAAGAGTCTTGAGTGTCATTAGCATGTCTGCCAATGTGGTAAAATAAAGTGTTTATCTTGAATTAAAGCTTGTTAAGACAGTCTTAAAGATAAAAGCACCCAAAATTATATTGTTCCAATAGTCAAAAACTCATTTCCAAATATAAGATATTTGCCACTTCTCTCGTATCTAAACAAGCTGGTTAAACCTCTTAATGGAAATCTTCAAATTAGCACTAATGTAGTAACTAATAATAAATTTTAACCAGTTAACTTGATCATGCACATACCAGCAAACAGGATCCCAACCTGTTAAACCTCAAACATTCCAACGATAAACTGAAAATATGCAAGGTTAAAATTATTCTACAGAAATCAGCTTTCCACATTTCACCAGGGAACCATACTATAAACGCATTGGAAATAAAGTTAGTTTTATAAAAACTATTCTAAAAGTTAGAATTCCCTTTTATACTGTGGTGTAACAAATATTGACCAGCCAAATGACTTCATTTCTAAATGCCCTAAATGGAGATCACCCTGTATACTCATGATGGTTATCATAACTACACAAGGCATTCGATACAGAATTTCACAGACAGTACGGAGTTATGAACAAGTAGCTTTATTTAACATTCCTATTTTACAAAGCAATATATTATTTTCAAATTGCTTTTTACATGAAAGAACCAAATATTAAATACATTCCTATAAAGTGCCATTAACAAAAATAAATATGGCAAAGAATACCACCACATTTATTCTATACACTAATAAGAAACACTGAAGTCTGCATACCAGAACATATAGGATAAAAAGCTTTTGTATGACCTTCATGAAGGTGTCATCTAACACCAGCAGTAAAACTTGCAGTTATGATTACTAGTAGAATACTGAGTGACAGTTTACACCAGTTTAGTTTTCAGTGGAGTGCAACTCTAAATGTTCAATGACATTTGGTTCTAGATGAACAGATTTTAGTAAGACCCAGGAGTACTTTGTGAAGCAGAACACCATCCAATCAGAAGACCAACTCTACAACAGAATGTTCAATATGAAAAAGCATGACCAATCAGAAGGGCCAAGTCGAGCGTTCAGAATGACAGTAAAGTTTTGTGAATGATTTCACTGCATTCTCTAATCTCATCTTCCTTAATAGTAAGTGGGGGAGCCAGTCGGATAACATCACCATGTGTGGGCTTGGCCAGAAGTCCATTGTCACGTAGCCGAAGACACACCTTCCAGGCATCGCAGTCTGAAAAGTAATTTTTATATTTAAGTCAGACTTAGGCTGGAGCAACAGGGAATGCTGTACTTTTACACCAAGCAAGTGCACAACAATATGGTCCCTTTTGCAGATTACAACAGGCACTTCCATATAACAGGGGTTGTTTATAATTTTGCTCTCTGAAATTTAAACCTTACCTTTCACCAGAGCCTCCAACAGGAGGTACTACCTTGAGGGGCCCAGCCAGTCAGCTCAGAAAATGAGAAGGGGCCAAAGTAATCAGTCATATCTGAACCTTTGAGGATAGATCCGTACAATGTATGGTCTACTCTACTGGGAGTTAAGCAATATAATTGGGAAGGCTGCAATTTAAATGGAGTGGCTTGGGAGAAAAAGAAAAAAAAAAAAAAAAAAAAGTGCTGCCATATTAGGCGCCCTTGTTGGGCAAGAGATCAGCTTGCGGGCAGAAGGATTTCTGGAGTCCCATTACCTTATTATCTAGAACACTATCCACACTCAATACAGACAGAACAAAGGGCAGTATACTGTACCTTTGGTTTGTTTAATGACAATAGCATTCAGCAACCCTTTCCCTCTCACGTGTGTTACAATATCAGAGGGAGTCTTCATCAACTCTGTTCTCAACAACTTTCCCATCTCTTCCGCATTATCTGATAATTTCTCTTCTTCAATGACCTATTAAAAAAATAAAAATAAAAAAAAAATAAAAAGATATACAATACCTCAGATATCTAAATGTAGTTTTTGGATGTTTATCCATTACCTTTAAAATGGCATAATATCAAACGCATAGAATTCATTGAATTGAAACAAATTTTGAATTTGACACGACATAAATTAAAAGTCACTTCACAACTCTGCATCGTGTTGATAAATTAAAGGGGAACGATAGTCAAAATACATCTTTACATATGCAGTACTACACCTTAGTGAGAAGTGTTTCGTCCCAGTAGATGTTTCATGTGACGCAGAATGATTGAGTAGGCAGCACTGAAACTCCTGTACCGAAAAATGTGTGTGTAACGTGTACTGGCCAGTTTTCCATGAAAAGGTACCCTGTTTACTACATGAGCACAAGTTACCTTTACCGCTAATCTCCTGTAAACAAGCTTAATTTACGAGGTCAGAAGGTCACCATACTGCTTAACAAATAAGCAGTCAGGCAGCTTTTTCCTTCTCATGTTGCCTGACTTGCAGAACGGGGGGAGGAAAATGTCAGCTCTCAGGAAAACTAATTATGGAAGAAATACTGCTTGCAATTTGCTTTCAAGGTTTTTTTTTTTTTTTTTTTTTTTTTTTTTTTTTAAAACACCATTTGTGTTAGCAAATGGCTTCATATAAAAAGAGGTTTATTATATGTATGTGTGCAGTTAGTTATATCAGCACTAAGTTCCCCTTTAAGCAGACTGCAAGGATGTGCGATTACAATGCAAATTTTATGGGTATTCTCTAAAACATCTTACTGTGGAAGGTCATTCATCTCATAATGCACTGATGTGTGAAGAACGTGTCTGAATATTTTATGGCTGAGTCGCAGGCATGAATCAAAAAACAAAAAAAAAAAACAAAAAACAAAAAAGAAGTTTGATGTCTGTGGTAATGCAAATAGAAAGTTTTATTGTGCCTTAAGGGTGTGGCACCATTATGTCATCACATGATGGTGGGCGCTACCATATTGAGGACTGTGACAGTAATCTGTTAGATAGGGCAAGACAGAGGGGTGCATTGGTAGGCTAGGACCATGGTGGTACTTGACCTCCCTCTCCAGATGCCTATGGGTATAACTCACATCTGTCCACTTAAAATGTTTTACATTATGTACCATTAAGTAGGGATTGTTAGCGGAGGTAGCTGCCTATCTCACAGCACTCGTTTATCAGACTGCGCAATCGTGGATAGAAAAAAAAAAAAAAATCAATTCCAAGTCAGAATAAAGCACTAGTAATTCCTGTAAACATTATACAAGTCATCAAACTAAACTACTAGAGGTATTGATGTATGTCTAAGGAATGATTAAGATTCAAAAAGAGAAATGCCATTAAATTTTGTATATCTTATAAAAAGGGAAGAGAAACCACGGTCAGGTAGTTAACTGAACAGATTCCCTTCCAAAAATGTAGCCATATAGAATACAGTTTAAACTATTCCAAAGTGACAGTAGAGTGTAGCACTGGACAACAAACACTGCACCTTATGGACAGTTAGGAATACGATTTCTGATGTCATAAGCAGATATTTGTCTATTATAGAAATGTACAATAATTGATCAATGGCTTATATGTAGTAGAAATATATATATATATTTTACACACACACAGTATCTATATCTCTGGAGCTTTGTAGTAATTAAGGTACAGTCGAGGTTCTAAGTAAGTGACCTGAGAGGGTAGAGTTTATAAAATTGATCATTGCCATGTCTACTAAGCAGCAATTAAGGAATGAAGTAAAAACTACCTCTAGAGAAGCCATTGCTACACGACATGCCAGAGGATTTCCTCCATAAGTAGATCCATGTTCACCTGGCTTTATGGTCAGCATCACCTCGTCATCACAAAGGACTGCAGACACCTTTAAAATAATTTAATCAGCACATTAGAGGACTAGAAATGCTGGACTATAAAAGTTTAGCTCCATGGGAAATGCAGGATGGTAAAGCAGAGCTGGCATAACCATTTTCGGTAAAAATAGTTTGAACACTTACAGGGTAAACACCTCCAGAAAGGGCCTTTCCAAGTATCACAATATCAGGACGAACATTTTCATGGTCCACAGCAAGCATCTTCCCTGTTCTAGCCAGCCCAGTCTGCACCTCATCCGCAATAAAAAGCACCTGAAAAGCAAACCAATAGGTTACAGAAAAAAAATCCAATATTAAAAAGAAATTGAAAATCCTACTATACATATCTTTCAGATCACTATTATCCCTTAATAGTGCAACTCTCCCCAACCACACTATTCAACAAAATATTTAGCCTCTCCCACTACTGGAACCCATGGCCATATTGCACTTCACATTAACAGTTTATAGCATTAACATGAGAGGTACACCAACATCAGTCTACTGTATGTATGTTGTGCTGATTTATTACGCAGTGCTTTACAGAGATTCATCGTTCACTTCAGTCCCTGCCCCATGGAACTTACAATCTAGTTTTCCTATTCAGTCTATTCTGGTTTTGGATTGTGGTAGAAAACTGGAGTGCCCGGAGGCAACCCACACAAGTACGGGGAGAACATACAAACTCCATGCAGATGAAGTCCAGGGTGGAATTAAACCCAGAGCCCAGCACTGCAAGGCGTTAGTGCCAACCACTGAGCCACCGCACACATCCTTAATCTCCTACATTAAAGAGGAAACACTTTCTCCATTGTAGACATGCTAGTTCTTTATGCACAACAGGAACCCCTCCATTTGGCATTACAAATCACACTCACATTGTGTGCTGTGCACAGCTTCCGCACCCCTGTCAGATAACCTTCATCAGGAACAATTACTCCAGCTTCACCTTGAATAGGTTCAACCATAAAGGCAGCAACATTTGGATCTTGTAATGCACGCTGTAAGATAGGACTTTCACAATTATGCAAACCTACAGCAATTTCTCGTTCTTTTGTGTACATTTTGCCCCAGGCTGCACATGTTTTCTGCAAAAAAACAGTGTTTAAGACCAGGCACAACTGAGGTATGAAGCTTAAAACACTTTAAGACTACCAAGTTATCATTAGGCATACTTTTAGTGAAGAATAGATTTTTTAGCTCCTTTACCATTGCAATGATAGCACTTTGTGTTCATCTTGTATAGGCTAAAAACTTAGAGGACATGCAGAATTTTAAATTAGCACCATAATGAAGTAGGATGGATTAGAGCAAGGGAAATGCAAAAGGCAACAGTTTACCTCAAGAGCAGGAAGATCATTGTAAGGAATGATTTTAAACCCTGGCATAAATGGTCCAAAGCCCTCGTAACTAGATGGGTCTGTAGAACTTGATATGGCAGACATGGTCCTACCCCAAAAGTTTCCAGCTAAAAAGGGAAGAAAAGCATTTGATTAAGTCACGTAACAGAACAGGGTTTCCTATCCAGAATAGGTGGATTTCTAAAGATTACAAAGCCCTTTAATGACTGATATTTTGGGATAACCATTCTGTGATAAAGATAATTAGTCTCACCTATTTTGTTAATTTAGAACAGGTTTTTAGCTCAGTACCAGTGACCATGAGCAACACTTACCTGCAAAGATAATTTGTGCCTTGTACTTGGGAATTCCTTTCACATTGTACGCCCACTTCCGAGCAAGCTTGCATGCAGTTTCTCCACCTTCAACACCTCAAAAGGAATAAATAGGAATTTATAAATTTATCAGAGTACAGAGAACAGAGGCAGCACTGGATCTACCCCCTCAATCTTGATAATCACCCCTTGACATAACAAGCCTAAAAGTTCTCTGTTAAAAAGGAATATAGATTGAGAGCTCTACTAAAGGTTTACCTCAATTAAGTGAATTAAGGAGCACTGTTCCATAGTAATTATTTTATATATGCACGTGTTCTGTAAATCAAATGGAAGCATTTAAAGGAGCACTTATACCTTTGAATATGCTGTACTATCCATTAATAAGGTATAGCAGTATCAGTTTACATTTCATCATCCACTGTGCCGATTAGAATTTTAAGCGGACCTTTAGCTCATTAAACAAAAATGATGCAAAGTCCGATGGAACCTTCAGTATCAGTCGGTCTAGGAAAAACTAGTATAGAACATTTGAAAAAGGGCAAGGCCTGAAACATGTAATGTCATGCATTAAATAAAGTCACCTTGGTAGCACACTACCGTTTGCTGGTTTCCTGTTTAAATTTTCAAACCTAATACATGTATTGTGAACCTTGATTATAATGCAGGTTTAACATCCCTTAAAAATTGTGCACAGTAATAGACCTTATAAAGCAGCTGGTTTAGAAGAAGAAAAAAAAAAAAAAAAAAAAAAAAAAAGGGAGTAAACTGAGCCTCCCTACAATTATTCCTCTGTGAGAAGGAATATCAAATTTGATATATTATCTTTCCAGTGAGGATTACAGTAATGCGAATTAAAAAATCTTGGACATCATCCATCATCCTTGTTAAACCTTGCATTTGGTAATAGAGTTATAAAAAGCATTAAGCTCTGAAGCCAAACTGGATCTGCGCTACTCTGATCTTGAAATTAATATAAATCGGGGGGGGGGGGG
>WMED01000289.1:19080-37973 GCA_019650415.1 Pipa parva
AAAGAAAAAAAAAAAAAAAAAGGAGAAAGGTAATTTCCAGCAAAAATCCATTGCATTATGCCAGTGGTTCTCAACCTTCCTAATGCTGCAACCGCCACAATGATGTTATCATGCCGCTCATATCTGCATCTGGGTGGCACCGCCTGGAGACAGAGGGGGAACAGTGTTTTCCAATGGTCTTTAGCAACCCCGTGAGAGGGTCATTTAGCCCCCAAAGGGGTTGAGAACCACTTTACTAGGGACTATAGTGATATACGTACAACATTCTGTTAGCAAAATGCTTTTCGCTCCCATTAACTTTTTTTTTTAATTAAGGAAAATTCTGTAAAATGGATCAATAGCCGTTTCATTTTTACACTTTAACAACAAAAACAAAGTAAAGGACTATTATTCATAAAGTCTTTAAATGCCTGTTACTAAGTCACCTGATCTAATATGCCTACAGAGCCCAGAATAACACCAAGGAAATAAAACTCAAACTGTGACGTGGCATAGAACAGCTGAGACACTCACTGTAATTTTCCAGCAAGCACAAGGCTGGAATTATGGTATTGCAAATAGGAAGCCAAGACTGGATAACCCAGGATGAAAACTGGCCAGTGTCCTGAGGCTCCTAAGGGAAAAAGAATGCAGAAAACTGAAGGATTTCTCTCTCTTTTAGTTAAGTGAATTTGCCAGTTATTATCACACAGTGCTTATAAACAATGCCTCAAAAGAAGTTCTTTACTTTTTTTATTGAGGACTTCTAATATGATGCATAGACACACACCTTGTGACCAGGGGGTACAGGAAGCACTGCTGTAGGGGACCCAACCCATGCCGCAAACCAGGAGCCAGGGCTACCAACAAAGGGGTAGAGTTGCGAGGGAACCAGTCAGCTCAAAAAAACAGGGGACCACAGCCTATCAGTCACATGTGGACCTATGACTACAGATCAATGCAACATATGACCAAGTAGGTATTGAACACTGGAACCATTTGTCATGGTGGTGTAGGGCTCCATGACTTATGATGGCAGTGCTGCAAGGGACACCAGCCAGTATTTCAGATATCAGTTCAAGTGTATTTACTAGTATGTATGTAGGTATTCACTTATACGGCACTAACACACAGTGCTGTACAGAGATTTAACATTCACTTCAGTCCCTGCCCCATGGAGCTTACAATATAGTTTCCCTATTCAGTCCCACACAGATTTATGCTTTTAGATAGTGGGAAGAGTACCCAGAGGAAACCCACATAAGTACAAGGAGAACATACATACTCCATGCAGATGAAGTGCAGGGTGGAACTGAACCCAGAACCCAACTCTGCAAGGTGACTACTGGGCTCACACTAATGTAACCAAGCGTTTTCGTACGTCACTGAAAGTTATTTACAAAAAAAATGCCCCATCATGTTGGGGGTCCCATATTTGGTTGTATAAGGTTTCCCAGCAAACTTTACAATTGAGATGTGTTTAACCATAAAACTTCTGCAGAGCTTTAAGAGAACTGCCAACCAAATTTAAACTTCAGCAATTTGCAGTTTCTGACACAGTTATTGCCCTCTCCCGTCTCAGAGGACAACAATTCTGCCCATACCAGTTTTGGATTACAATTTGGTTTGTCAATAGGGAAATTAATCCAAAAGGTTTCCTTACAAATGCTTTCGATATGACCATTTTAAATTTAATTTCAGGCTGTTAATACTGTATGCCAGTAAGTAAGTAGGCAATATTTACATATCCACTTGTGCCACGGTGGAGTAATCCAGAAAATGCAGCTTTCAGAAATTATTATTCAAAAACCATAAAATAAGAACACAGCTGGAAATGTGTCACAAAAACCCAGTTATCACTGCTAGTGTAAAGGCTAAACTTAGTCATATAAAAAAAACAGCAGTGGCAACCCACCACCTGACATCACATATAATATAGGTTCACTGACCCTAACCCACAGATAATATGTGTAATTTCAGCTGTTTCAAAAAGTACATTTTAATTTAGCACTGCTGCCTTGCAGCACTGGGTTCTGGGTTCAATTCCAACCTGGACTTCATCTGCATGGAGTACGTTCTTCCCGCACTTGGGTTTTTTTCTGGGCACTCTGGTTTCCTCCCACAATCCAAATAAATAAATATGTCTGTGTGTCTGTCTGAATAAGGAAACTAGATTGTAAGCTTCACGGGGAAGGTACTGAAATGAATGATAAATCTCTGTAAAGCGCTATGTAATATTGTAGCACTATATAAATGAATAAATACATACAATTTCCATGATCCCTCAATAGCAGACTTTGCTCTGCATGCTACTGAACAAAACACAGCACAACCTCTTTAATTCAGTTCCAGTACTGACATTTAACATACATGGGCACTTAGAATAATAAGCTGCCAGGGATCCAACTCATGGTTTACTAGGGGCATCCTACTGAATGATAAAACAAAGCAGGCCTATTGCTCCACACTAATTTCCTTATAAAATGCCTGGTACCCGGGTAGGGATGTTGCCAGTCTCTAATTATGATAAATAAACTCCTAATACTCAGACAGAAGCCATATCACATCACCTTCCCCCATTTCGCAGAGCTCCCATCTGATGGGCTACACCTGCCCACTCCACCCCACGACGTTTACCTTCAGTATCCCGTCTCCAAACACCATCAGCTGCTACTGAGAACGTACGAACCTACAGGGAAGCTCTACATAGGGCGTTCTAGTAGTGACGTGACCCTAATATACGGGCTCTGATTCGCTAATGGAACACACCCCCGCCAATCAGCTTCCTTTGCTGGCGCCATCTCCCTTCACCAGCCCTCGTGGCTCAGTACAAGCGGTGGGGCGTGGCCAAGCGGCTGAGAATGTGCGGCGCTTGCCAGGCTATTAATACCCTGCACTGGCACGCAGCGATTTCTAGGGAAAGTGCAATGTCTTCTCACTAGCACAGCTGCCAGTGTTAGGCAATGATATTCAGGGGTTTGAGTAACAGTAGCTGGAAACGCCAGCCGCCAGCGTTTTATCGCCTGGTTATGTCCATGACCTTGCTTGCAGGGGTAAATCGCATGCGACGTTGTAGTGGAATTGTTAAAGTTAATATAGACTTGTGCTGAAGAAATCCAGTACAAAGCGATAGTGGCCAATTAAAGCAATAGAATCTTCATAATTTGCTGCTATTATCACTGCTGTGCATCTGTATGTAAGTGTAACAGCGATTTATTAGCAGAACTGGTAAATCACCAGCCGATTCCAGCCATGTCCTCCACCTGATAATCAGCCCTGTGACTCAATCTGAGCCTCTGCTACATGCATTTTACTAATCTATTGTCATTACTGTTTTGATTTAGAGTTCTTGCTGGTGTTAGGCCTGTGCCACACTGGCTGCTTTATAGCTGAGCTGAAAAAATAGCGTCTGTTGTTTCCTATGGGATAATCCACACAGGTCACCATAGACAATAATGTGCCTGATTACAATCGGCTCAGCCAGTGTGGCCATGACCTTACTTAGGTCCTTCCCTACCTGCATGTGAGTCTGTCTGTAAATGTCCTCCTCTTCTTCCTACTACTTGTCTTGTCATTAGGTCTAGGTGCCATCTTAAACTGCTTTAGCAGAGCTACTTTGCCAGATAGAAGGCATCAACAGGCCCCACCTACAAAGGCAAGGGGATTTCAGCATGCACAGATGGCAATTTTCCATGTAAAGGACCAGCACTCGCATCACTGTTGATAAAACGGGTGATGCACCGGGGAACTAATATAGCATAATATGCCACGTTTAACGATGAAGCATTGAGATGGTGGGTAGAGATGCTTTTGCACATTAGTGAGCTACAGCTTGCCATATTTAGTTTAAAGGGGAACTAAAACTCATAACTACTATGGGTGATTCTTAAGGGGGAAGTGGAGAAATACTTAACCAATGGACCGGTGGTTTAGACACCAGCCATGCCTCCTCCTCTCTGTGGCAAGTCAGTCTCTTATGCTCTGCACAGCAATGTGATTCTTTTCATTTCAATTTGGGGAGTTGTGCATGTACAGAAGCAGTGTAAAACTGCTTCTGCACATGCTTAACTCACCAAAATTCCAACAGGAAGCAGGAAATGAAGAAGATGGCAGCAATGTGCAAAGCAGAAGAGATCAGCTGTATATTGTAAGTATGTATGTATAATTTTATTTATAAAGCGCCACAAATTTACGCAGCGCTGTACAATTCAGCGATACAAGTACAATACAGACAAGGAAAAAGTGCATTAAACAATACAAGTAAAATATTACAAGGATACATCAAATTAAGTGCTAGGTTGTGACTGACACAAGAGGTTGGAGGTCCCTGCCTCAAGGAGCTTACAATCTAAGAACAGAAGAAACTGCTGGAGCCTAAAATCCTGTCGGTTAAGGGTGTAATTCATAAAGCAGCGAAGTGAGCTACGATGTGTTCGGCTCACTTCGCTAATAGTAGTATGCGCATGCTGATGTCCTGTACGCGGACATCAGCCTGCGCATTAAAGGGATTCCCATCTCGGCAAGAACAAAAGAGTTGCCTTGTCGAGACGGGAATTGAGACGGGAATCTTCCCTCTCTCCCCCCCCACCCCTTCACCCTTAGTGGTAACAACTTTTAGTTCTGCTTTAAGTGAATTTCTTTAGTCGGTTTAGTTTCCTATTAAAATTATTCTGCTATTGCATTCCTTGGCAAAAAGTTTAAAGGATGTTAAAAATGTTGCAACTTGTTCTGTGGAGTAATAGCAAGTTCATTGTTTTTTTATGCAAATGGTTTAAAAGAGTGTTATGTACAGGTGTGTAAACGTGGCAGATTTTGGGCATTCTATGTCTGCAACTTAATAATCAATGCCAGATTTAAATCTCAGGAGCTTTTAGGCACAGAATGCTTGGCTCCTTAGTCCACACATTTTAAATGGCTTTTCCCCATTTTTGCAAATAATCAGTGTATACTATGCAGTGAACTAAAGTGCTTTTTTCTGTGTGACTCATTATTTTATGCAAAATGTAATCACAAATGTCAAGTTCAACATCTGAATGTAAAAAGTCTTGGGTAGAATTTATCACAGTGATTCCCCCTGCTTATTGGAGAATTATAGTCAGAGTACATCTTTACATATGCAGTACTATACCTTAGTGAGAAACATTTCTCCCCAGCAGATGTTTCATCTGAAGTAGGATGATTTATTACACAGCACTGGAAAACTTCCGCACCAGAAAATATGACATGTAACGGTGTGACATGTACTGGTCAGTTTTCCATGAAAGGGAACCCTCCCCCATTTTTGCCTAATGTGTAATGTAACGCCTGCTCACAATTAGCTTTCCTCTGTAATTTTCTGTGTTCCAGGAATGTAAGCAAAGCTTGACTGATGAGGCCAAAAGGTCAGCACACTGCTTAGCCAGTAGCAGTCAGGCAGCATTTTCTTCTCTTGTTTAGCAGTTATATCACATACATTTCCTGGTGCAGGAGTTTTCCAGTGCTGCAACAGTACACATAGATCAGTATTCATCTGATGATCCTCAGCCCAGGATTGTCAGAAGAATACATCGCCACTAATCCTGATCTATCAATTTAGGTATGTGCAGTCAGTTAATTTAGGCTAAACTCGAGAGGGGACGGTCTATGTGAGTGACTGACATCACTTACATAAACCTAGGCTGAGGATCATCAGATGAATACTGATCTAGTACTTTGTGTATGACTGATAGATCGATCAGGTAAGTTTCAATTTACACTATAGCTCCCCTTTAATGGGGGAAGTGTATGTGACTTGTCAATGACTGAAGACAGCATTTAACATCCTGAACTATTAAAACTTTGCTTTCTCAACCAGGATCATATAGTTCCGCACCATCATCCATTGAGGTATGTTCCCTTCACAATTGCAGCAGGGATTCTACTAAGGATGCTTGAGCCACTGGTATAGGGAGAAGCTTAGACCAGAAGAAGTTAAGCACAGGAAATTTAAACCAAAAAATAATAATAGTAGAAAATGTTTTGGGATAATGCTAAAATATAAAAGAAATCGGCTATAGTTCTCCTTTAATTAGATTAGATTATTTATTGTCACTGAATAAAGTGCATCGTGTGATAATAAGCATAGTAAATATTTGTAAATTGAGGTAGATAAGCATATATACATATGATAAATAGTTATTTGGTGAAAGGTATACTGTACATATATGCATATGGTGGAATAAAAAAGGTGGGGGGAGAAAGTGCAAGTGCAGCTAAGGGTGCAACAGCAAGGGGGGTGGGGTGGGATCAAGATAGTGGGAGTGCATAACAGCTATTGGCATCCAGACAGAGAAAGGTTTAATTTAAAGATGGAATCTTGAAAAAAATTCTTCCTGAGTCTGTTAGTTCATTAATTCAGACATCTATATCGCCTTCTAGATGGAAGTAGGGCGAAAAGTCCATGGTTAGTGTGATTGGCATCTGCAATGATGTTCAGAACTCTAGATAGGCATCTACTATTGTCAATTTCTTCAATGGGGGTTAGATAGGTATCAGTAATCTTTTGCGCCAAGTTGATAACCATTTGAAGTGATTTTCTATCAGAAACGTTGCAGTTCCAAACCATGCAGTAATCCAATAGGAGAGGATGCTCTCTATAGAGCACCTGTAGAATTCAACCATGATTCTCGTGCAGATACGCTCTCTTCTGAGGCATCTTAGGAGGTAGAGCCTTTTGTGGGCCTTGCTTAGGGACTTTGCAAGGTGGAGGGACCATGTTAGATCACTGGAAATGTGTACGCCCAAGAATTTGAAGCTGTTCCCCCTGTCCACTTCAACACCATTGATGAGGACTGGAGGGTGAGCAGATCCATGGTTCCCCTTCCTGAAGTCTATAATCATCTCCTTGGTTTTCTTTGCGTTCAGGGAGAGCATATTGAGATCACACCATGCTATTAGATTTTGCACTTCATTCAGGTAGTCATTAATGATGTTGCCTTTGAAGAGTCCGATAATCGTGGTGTCGTCGGCAAATTTGATGATCCTATTGTTGTGGGTAGCGTAGAAGTTGTAGATAAAGAGGGAGTAAAGGAAAGGACTCAGTACAAAACCTTGGGGCACACCAGTATTGAGAATGATGACTGAGGATGTGGAGTTGTTCAGTCTGACGAGTTGGTTTCTGTCTGTCAGGAAATCAAGGATCCAGTTCCATGTGTAGGAGTTGAAGCCAAGCTGTTCCAGTTTAAGGATAAGTCTGCATTAAATGCAGAACTGAAGTCAATGAATAGCATCCTGACGTGGCAGTCCTTGCCCTCAAGGTATGTCACGGCTGTGTGAAGGGAGGTGGTAATTGTGTCTTCTGTGGACCAGTTTTGGCGATAGGTAAATTGGTAGGAGGCAGGGAGGCAGGATTTTAGATTTGTTAGTACCAACTGCTCTAGACATTTAGCAACCAGTGAAGTAAGTGCAATGGGTCTGAAGTTGTTTGGTTCACGAGCAGCCTGAGATTTGGGGATAGGGACGATGGTGGCTGACTTGAGGATGGTGGGGACTATACATTGGCTGAGTGATAGATTAAATATGTCTATAAAAACATCTGCTAATTGCACTGAGCAGGCCTTCAGTACACTGCCAGGCACCCTGTCAGGGCCGGCAGCTTTTTTAGCATCAACCTGCTAAGGCAGTCGTGCACACTTGTGCTGGACAGTTTTAGGGGGAGGTCACCAACTGAGGGACAACATTTGGCAGGGGTCATGTTGTTGAGGTGGTCGAATCTTGAATAGATTCAGGTCATCGGCTTGGATTACAGGGGGGGGTATGAGGAGGGGGAGTTAAAGTTAGTTAAGTTGTGAATGCCTTGCTTGGAGTTGGCAGTTTTGAAGTACTCTTCAATCTTAGTTTTATGTAGGTATTTCGCCTCCACAATGCCCTTTCTCAGGGAGGTTTTGGCAGATCTGTAGGCTATGTGGTCTACTGACCTGAAGGCACTGTCTCTTTCCTTGAGTGAGAGCCTGACATGGTTGTTCAGGGATTTTTGTTGGCAAAGATCCGGATAGTCTTATTGGTAGTTACTTTCTCTATGCCCTCTACAATGTGTTCTAGCACTAAGTTGGTATAGGTGTTTATGTCAGTGTGCTCCGTGTGGCTAGGGAAGCAAAATCCTGCCAGTTTGTGTGTTGGAATTTTTGCTGAAGAGTGTAATCAGCACCCTTGTCCCAAATTTTGACCTGCTTAATCAGTACTTACAAACATTGGATGTGTGTGACTTAACCCAGGTAATCAGAGCAGCATAAGAAGAGGCAAATTTCATTCCAATGCATGCTGTTATGGGAACACAAAAGGTGGATCTTGCCACAGTGGGGTTGACACTGGTTAATCCTGCTTTGATGTGTTGCAGCACACCACAATTAATGCCACTGGGTGTTATACCTTTAGTTTGCACAACAATAATACAAGATACATTTATTTTATATTACTGGTCCTTTACATATTCTAAGATTGCATAAGAGTAATAGTGCTTTTAAGACAACTAAAGAGTTCCTGAAGATTTAAAATGTAACAAGCTCTTTAATGATTAAAAATGAGACATCTGATATATATATATATATATATATATATATATATATATATATGTCATGGCAGTAGTGTGTGTTCCTGTAGAAAGACATTATACCTGCATAATTAGGAGCCCTAAATGTACCATACAGTTCCTTCCAGACCCAGAACACTTCTATAGGGTAACCTTAACCCTTATACATGCAAGTTGCTGCAGCGTGTGAAGGTACACTGTGTAATAAAAGGGAACTTTCCCACAATTGCATTCTAAAGAATCTGGTGACTTGATTTACTTTAATTAGGATCTCCACACTATTCCATAAAAAGTATGGGGTTTATTACTCCTTCTGGAAAAAGGGACGTCTGGAGGCAATGGGTTGTTAACATTTTTATTTATTTATAGTTTTTATTTTAGTTCAGGCCATGGCCATCTGCTATTGAGGTAACAATTCACCCAGTGGAAATGACCCCATAATGCCATTTTATTTTATATTTCCACACAACATGAGATGTATCTGTTAGTTATATGATCACTCCTAAAAGGACATGGCTGCACTATCTATGGAAATGCAGAAAATTAACACTAGCAAACAGCTTGCACTTCCATTTTTTCCAGTAAGTCTTATCATGAGAAAATGCCGGCAGACATATTTATCAGAAGTGGTTCAGTTAATGAATAGGGAGGTATCTGCATGCTGCTTGATACTTTTAGTTTGCATTTACTACATCAACATCAACTCCCTTCATTCTGCTGGAGCACACAGGCCCTAGGCAAAATCACAAATGGGGCCCCCTTCTCCCCAACCAGTGGTCAGTTCCAAGCAAATTATAGTGCAGCAGCAGTCCCATATAATACCCAAATGCAGTTACACTATGTAGCATATCTGTGTCAATGCAGTTATCTGTGGCCCCATATAATGCCCCCAATCCAGTGAAGCAGTGGGTATAATACTCTGTTTAGATTGTAAGCTCTATGGGGAAGGGACCTCCAACTTCTTTTGTCAACTACAACCTGGCACTAAGGGGGGTTATTCATTAAGGTGCAAATTCAAACAGCGGATTCCCATAGCAAACCTGCTACAATTTCCCCATTGTAAAGTCGCGACAATTTTCCCATAGTAAAGTCACGACAATTTTCCCATAGTAAAGTCACGACTGCGACAATATTCTCATTATAAATACGCGACTGCAACAGTAGCAGCCTATTGCGACTGTCTTTATCTGGTGAATTTGCACCTATACACAACAATTCGGACTTTAGTGAATAAACCCCCTTAAAGTAAAATATCCTTGTGATATTATACTTGTATTATTTAATGCACTTTTCCCATGTCTGTACTATACTTGTATTGCTGATTTGTACAGTGCTGCGTAAATTTGTAGCACTTTATAAATAAAAATATACATACATAATACTCACAATACTCAGCAGCATTGGCTCTCATAAAAAATTGCACAAATGCACCTACACTCTCACACAAATGTACACAGTAACACACACACAATCAAACATACACACATTTGTGTGTACAAATGCACAAAAGGTATATACACTCACCCATGGGCATGCAGGCAGGTGCTGTAAAATACAATCTGTATTTGTATATGCACTGTGTTCTTGCATACAGCCACAGAAATCCCAGCTATTTACACGCTAAGTTCATAGGTGTGCGCAGGTCATTTCATTAGGGTGTGCCCCTAAAGAAAAAAATCTTAAGGCTAGGTTCCCACTGGCATTTTTATATGCGGTGTATCATCCTGCATGCTGCCATTAGGGTGTGCCCCTGCACACCAGGCACACTCTGTACGCATGCCTATGGTTGAGGTTGACTTACCTCCTCTTTCTTGCAGACTGCACAGCCTATGTATTTACAGTCTGGTCAAAGATGTGCGCTCAACAGTAGTCTCACCCGCACTGTGCCCCATACAGTGCCGCAGTTCCTTCCCCATAGTGCCCTAAACAGACCTGCAGTTCCTTCCCCATAGCAACCCATACAGTGCAGCAATTCCTTCCCTATAGCGCCCTATACAGTGCAGCAGTTCCTTCCCTATAGCACCCCATACAGTGCAGCAATTCCTTCCCCATAGTGCCCCATACAGTGCAGCAGTTCCTTCCCCATAGTACCCTATACAGTACTCTACATGCCTCAGCAATTTTTAATCTCCTTTCTACCCCCAACCCTCCCATTTTATCCATACTGTGTTGGGACAGTGAAGACACTTGCTTATAAACCAAGTTGCCTGTAAGTACTTTCCAGGTATTGGGGTGTTGGCATAACCAGCGCAATATCTATTGCCAATTATGGTCCAGCAAATCAGACTGCCCGCCTACTACCATCAACTATGATCCAAGCCATCATAGTCAGACAAGGCTAAGGTATTTACTTATTACTAAGGTAAATAAATACCTTCTACATTCACATAATGAGTAGTTGCTTAAGGCATTTTTTCACTGCAAACAAACTATGGGGACAAAACACCTCATTTGATATCTGAAGTGATCCCAACTCCTCTACTTGTCAGTATTCCCTTCAATGACACATGTCAGCCCATATGGATATATCCAATTATCCTGGGCAGAACTGCTTGAATTGAACATTATATTGGGGTATGTATAAATGGGGTAATTTACAGTGATCCAGTAACTTGCAGCAACCAACTGAAAGCTGATATTCACTAGAATAGGGGAGCTAGTATAATGAAAGTCAGACTTTCATTGGTTGCTACAGATACCTTAGCAACATGCCTACAACTGCCACCCAAGCTCTGTAATGGTTACTATACCACATACTCCTGTTTAATTTTCCAAAGACCAAATGAACTTTTGGGGGGTAATTCAGGAAAGAGCGAAGTTACCTTGCGATGCTTCTCATCATTTCGCCGAGATGGGTATGCGCTCCCTAGTCTCCTGCACTTGGAGTTCAGTGAACGCTTTAAAGGTACTTTGGCTCACCTCGTAACCGCTCAAGTCGCCTCGCCGAAGTACCTTTAAAGCATTCGCTGATCTCCGCTTGCAGGAGACCAGGGAGCGCGCACCCGTCTTGGCGAACTGATGAGAAGCATCGCAAGGTAACTTCGCTCTTTCCTGAATTACCCCCTTGGAGTAGAAATCACAGATGTGTTTTGCATTATAAAGTTCTGGGAGACAATTAGGGCATCCTGAGCTAGTTTGGTTGCTGGTTATGTTAAAAGAGACAATCAATTAAAGGTGTGTGACATAGACCTCAGAGATTTTAAAGTATTGACTATTTATAAAGGAAAAAGTGCACAACAGTAGTAATCCATTGCAACTGTCAAAGCTTCTGAACATGAATGCATTTTATAAATAAAATATAATAACAAATACAAAATATAATTAAAATATGTCAACTTTCAACAAATAGCTTTGATCATTCATGCACAATTTAGATCCAGAAATGTAAAATGAGCTCTAGTAAGACCATGAGTAACTCAAACCTCTGGAAAAAAAGATACAAAATGGTAGCTGTTATTTCTTTAATCATGCACTATACCAAACTACACAAAATAACTTAGTAGTGTTAGTGCTATTTTTGTCACACATGGTTATGTGCTTTCTAATTGGAAATAATCTAGTTATGAAGCAATAAACGGAGTTTAAATAAATGACTACTTATGTGATTTTCCTTACAGTGTCTTATAACTGCTGGAGAGTTTCCACTTTAACTGAACTTTCTGTTAGTTTTAGAGTTTGTTGTTCACATATATTACAAAATCTCCTTATCTTTAGTGCATATATGGGTTGTTAAAATAAACAATAGGAATTGATGATGTTATGTTTGCATCATTTTGTTGAAGTTCCATTCGATTAATTGATTTAGTCATTGGAATCAGTGTGTTGCCCCATGCAGTATGAGGGGAGGGCTGTAATAGGGAATAAACTGGGATGAACCTATAAACTGGGGATAGTTGACACCTGTTGAGGAAAGTTGAAAAGAACTGGAAGGAGGTGAGAAGTAGATGCCAGGGATATGAGGCAGGTGGTTTGTGCCACCACCAACAGGAGAGATGTGTGCAGTGCAGGGGTAGGCTGTAATGGGTGAGATAAGCTGGGAGGCAGAGATACTGGAGCAGTTTTGGGTGCTGCATCCTCTTCCCTCCAAGCTACCTGCAGGTTGCTGTTTTTTCCATTTGGTTCTGCGGTTCTGGAACCAGATTTTAACTTGGGTCTCTGTTAGGCGAAGGGTCAAAGCCAAACTTAGCCTCTCACACACTGACAAGTAACGACTACTTCGAAAACGGCTCTCAAGTGCCACCAGCTGCTCATATGTGAAGGCCGTACGGGCACGTCGGGGTTTGCTGGTGACGGTTACTGAAAGCTTTTGGGCTTGTTGGCTCTCCATCTTCTGCAGTAGCTCATCTCCATCCTCTGAACCTTGCTCTAGAAGAGATCTTGCTTCATCCTCTGGTGCAGGTGACTGCAAAGTCACATCTACAATGTAGAAATAAATTATTGTTATCACCTGTTGTTTAACCCAGAGACATACAGAAAATAAACATGTTATAAGTGTCACCAAGAAGCCAATGATTACTAAAATAAACTTTGGTACCAGCCATAACCTGAGATACCCCTAAGAGACATCACATAAAGCCCACCAAAGGCATCACTGCTAACCCCATATAGGCTTGGAAATTTAGCTGTGAAAAAAATAAAACCCTCAGGAAAAGTTAAACTATTTTTAGGTTTCCAGTGGATCCTGTACTTGCCCTTTAAATTAGTGGAATGATTTGTGACAAATCTTCCTGTCCTTAGGATTGACATGGATGTCTTTTTACTTTATCTTCTCTAGAACATTTCTGTCTACACAAATATATGACAGTGGTATAAGCTTTTTGACTAGTTAATGCTGGAGGAACAGCTTTTTTTTTTATTGATATTGCAGTTGTTTTCCTATTTACAAAGCTGTTCAAAGCAAATTTTATTACCCATAATATGATGGGTCATTATTGACCCTATATAAATCAACAGTAAAGATAAATCCAAAAGTACAGCGAAACAGAAATTAATGTTGAAACGTGGCAAAATGAGTAAAAAAAAAAAAACACAAAAAAAACTTATAAGGGGCTTATTTATCAACGTGAGAATTCAATTGCGGAAGTGAATTCTCATCACTTTGGGTTGCTACATTCTCTTCTCTGCTCCTTATTCACTAAATGGAGGACTCCCATAGTGAAGACATGAACTTGTCAGTAGTCTTCTCTTGCGTAATATAGCATAGTCAGTCAGACAGTAGGAGCCTCCTAATTCGGCACTTTAATCTGGAAAAATAAGACTGGCGAATGCGACACAATATACCTTGCAGAATTCACTACTGCAACAGACTTCGATGCTTGATGAATAGTCAAAGTACCTGTGCACATGTACATAAAGTGGCGCAAAGTGCTCTGTAAGTCCGTGACAGACGTCAAACTCACCACATCACATTGCTGAATTCATACCTTTTTGTGATGAATAAGCCCCAAAACTGACTTTTCGTTTCATTATAAATATTCCCCAAAATGTGAATTGTCCTGTAGATGTGGGAGCTTGGGGCAGTTCTATTTTACCCTTTTTGATTGCCCATACTGAGTGGAAAATGGGTAAAAATCAAAAGAAATTTGCAGTGAAGAAATTAGCAAGAAAACTGAAGAAAAAAAAATGTACAAGAAGGCAAAATGGTCTCCATCCATGTTCATGAGTTTGTGCTATCCACAGCTTACAGACCACATGTCCTGCACTCATGATAAGGAACCCGGCACTGTTACATAATGTGTGTGGAATTTTGGATAGGATCAGTGCCATAAAACAAACCCACCCCTTTTCAACTGGACGGCTCTGGTACTAATAATATACTAATAATACTAATAATATATCTACATTTATTTTCTATAAGTAAACAATCAAGAGCTTGTGTGATTTAAAATCAGATTCTCAGCCCATTGCAGATCTCTGCCTGTTCCCCTAAACACTGTATACTGTGTAGCTATTACTGTTCTTCAGAGCAGGCATTTCATATTATTAGATAGGTTATTAGGAAAAAATTGTCTGCTTCCCTAGTCCTGATGGAGTGACCGGCCTTTGATGAGGATCGATAGCTGTCATCTCTTTAATACCAGGTCCTCTCATCAGGCAGGGAGTCTGTGAGCCCTGTACATAGAGATATGCAGTTTCCAGTAATGGGATATTGATTAGTGCCATGCACAGGAGGCTTACAACTAAACCTGCCTGCCCCTTATATCCCATCAGGGCCAAAGCAATTACCAGGGGCCCCAGGTACCCACTGATCACAGGGAATTATCTTTATGTCATCGGCACCTGTGTGTCTGTGTATGTTCTGTGTGTGTCTGTGTGTGTGTCTGTCAGTTTTTGTGTGTGTGTATTCTGTGTGTTTTGTGTCAGTGGATCTGTCTGTGTCAGTTTGTGCGCGGGTCTATATGTGTGTGAGTCTATCTCTGTGTGTTTGTGTGTGTCTGCCTATGTGAGTGTCCATCAGTTTTTGTTTGTGTCTTGGTGTATCTGTGTGTCTCTCTCTTTCAGTGTCCATTTTTGTGTGTTTCTGTGTGTGTTATTCTATCTCTGTGTGTTTATGTATGTGTGTATGTGTGAGTGTCTTTCTCTGTGTCTTTGTGTACCTGTGTGTCTGTGTTTATGTATGTGTGTGTCTGTGTGCGTGTATACTTTCCAGGACCACTAAGGATATATAAATATGGTTAACATTTTTATAATAGTGGCAACTGTAAAAAAGGCAAGAAAAAAACTTTTACAAAAAAACTGTAAAAACTAAGGCAAGTCTTTCTCAGCTATGCATTTTTAGGGTTTATATGTTTGACTGAGTGAGACGTAGGGGATATTTACTAAAGCCATTTCAGCCTTGCAACAATTTATTCCTGTTGCACTGTCAGTTCTCATTTCCCTAAACATTTTGTTCTTCCTGATCTATAAAGATCGATAACATATTTTTACTATCAATATAATTTATTGATAGATATCGATCAGTTGAAAGTATGATACTTCACAGTGTTTTTCAAATAGGTTCACCCTCCATTCGATGTATGTTTGTACTATTTTGAACAGAAATCTTTTTAAACTGTTTTTAAGTAGCAGGACTCACTCCATAGGGAATAATGCAGGCAAGGCAAACACTTTTGGGTGATAACTTTACTAAATTTTCCCCTTAGCCTATGATAATAAAAGAGTTAACGGGGTACACTGAGACAAATAGACAAATGTACTATCCTCTGACTTAAAAGAACAATAACAAAAACAAAATTCTCAAATGTGTCCATAAAGTATAATATTTAGCTTTAAACACTGGGCTTCCATGCACACTTTGTGAATGGTTATTATCTAAAGCACCACAGAAAAGAATAGGACTGAGTGAGGTTTGTTTAACAATATGGCTACTATCAATAAAGACAAAAATAGAAAAAAAAGCAATAGAAATCATGAATTCAATTTCAAAAATAACATGTTGTACTTGAATGACTTCCATGCCAATCCAAATGGGTATTTTTATATTTTGGGGTTGTTACTGGTCCTTTAAAATTACAGCTGTAAAATCAGAGGAAGTTATAAAAAAAAAAATTGAAATGCAATTAGTTTGCAATTGACAGAGCCCTGCTGATTGCATATTTCAAAAATATCCCTGAAATTACAGCAGATAGAGAAACTTTACTATAAACATTAAGTGACAAATCCTGTTCTAGCTATTTAAAAAAACAGATCTAAACCTTTCACTTGCCAAATTGGTATTACTGAGAACTCATTCCTCCTCCTTCTTTATATGTATTATGTATGTATGTATGTATAATTTTTCATATAAATATTTATAGAAGATGCTATGCTATGATCATAACATAAAGACACAATTTAAATTATTTCATTCTTATTTTCCCAAATGACAATAGAGATATTAATATCTGCAACTGTGCCAACTGTAATATGTCAAAAACATATGTGTGTATTAAGAAATAAAAGATTACAGCAGAGACCTATTTTAGTGTAGGAAATACAAAATTATCCCAAGCGATGACCATCAAATTGCAATCTGTTTTACTTAGAATGAGCATAACCAAAGACATTTAAATACCCACTGAGGAGCACGTGGGACAATTCTCACATTTATTGAAAGTTCTGTAACATTTAAATCTCCTTAAGGTTCCACTACCAGCAGACCCTGTGCCAACCCCCAAACTCTGCACCAAGTCTATGCTCACCAACATCTCCTTCCTCCTGGGTACCAAGCTCCTGGGCTTCTTCCTTATCTTTGTGCCCTGATGCCCTGGCATGGCTCAGGATGTCTGCAATAAAGAATGGGGTATGGAGGTGTCTGTGATCCGGTAGATGTTTTTCTGGGTCACAGGTTAACATTCCCATATGGATCCAAATGATCTCCAAGGACCTTCCTACTGCCCCCTCCAGAAGGCACCCGGAGACCAGAAGCTGGTAGCCTGGACAGGAGGAGATCTACAGGATAAAACAAAAGCTAAACCAGGAGTTTTTTTAGATGGAGTGAGGCAGGTTCTTCTGATGCTCCACAGATGATCAAGTTCCTTGTCTGTCCACCTCAGTTTCCAATAACAGTGTGTGCTGGAGAGCCTGCAGGATAATGGATATTCCAGAGAGGAGGGGGCTGGAGCCTCAATGGGAGGAGAGGTGCTAAATTTGTAGAAGAAAAATCTCAAAAGACACATAGAATGGGCGGAAAGGAAAGTCAATTTATATTTGGTGCCCAGTCCATTTAAATGTCCCACTATTGTGTGTTCTTTTTTATTGCTTCCAAGCACCCTGAGGGTTTACATTGCCCTGCCCTGCAAGGTATTGGATCCATCAAACATCTGCTCAGTCTGTTACTGGGTCATTTCCTATCCATCTTACATATTGTCCTTGCAACCTTGTCAATAGTTATTAATCTTGCCAAATCAGTAGGCTGGGTAGTTTAAAAAAAAAAAAAAAAATTTAATCTAGCCAAACCAGCACATAAAAATAAGAATGTATAAAATTCCCTGGGAAAAAAATCTTCCTGATGTATTCTGTTTTATTTGCCTGTATGAACTGATATGCATGAGATCGTTTTACATACAGGAGAACATTGGCTTCTTAACTGGTATATTACATAGAGGTGGTTTTAGTAACATGTTAGAAAGTTCTAAATGCATCATAAACGTCATTCATTTCAAAACCCCTTGAAAAGATGATAAAAGATTACTCAGTGATATACAGCAAATGTTCTTCTGTGTCTGAGCAGCAGGCTCTGCCTTCTGGGTGTCAAAACCATTCTATATAATCTGATATGGTATTATTTACTAGTCTGGGATAGAAACAGTTGCCTGTTAACCCTTAAGGAGCATATTTACTTTAAAAGAACAGTAACACCAAAAAAAATGAAATTTCCTCAAATGGATCTATTAGTTAATATATACTGAATCTGTGCTTCCAAAAATCCTAAATTGTATCTAAAAAGTAAGATATTTAGCTATGTAGCTTTAAAATTTGGGCTTTAGGGCTCACTTCTCATATATAGTTCCTTATTGCTTGGTTGCTATAAGTTACAGCACTGATGCAAAATTGCACATTTGTTTGTGAATAGAACTCAAATTTTAAAATATGGTGAGAAATACTAAGGGCCTTATTAATTAAAGTCTGAATTCACATGTCAAATTCACTTTGCTACAAGTTGAATCACAATAAAAGTCACAAATTCACTTCTCCTTATTTAAGAAACTCCAAAAAATTTTTTTTTTAAAAATGCAACAAATGCTTATTAGTTGCTTTTTAAACTTGGTGTATGCAATTTTTAGCCATTAAAACACCCATTTAATTACTATTTTTTTTTTACTCGAACAAGTTAGTGAATTCCCCCTTCTAATAATGTTTGATTCAGTAAAGACTGTTGTTTTAGCATTCCAGAGGGAATACCATGTCCCTAAATAAATGTCTCTAATCATCAATATGCAGTAGAGTATAACAATGTAGATATAAGCAGAGACTAGTCGAGTATAGGTGATACGCTAGAACGCTGCGCACAGTGCGCTAGTGTGAACCTAGCCTTCAGGCTCCATCAATTAACACTTTCTCACACAATGCCCTATATCTGCAATTTGGTGGATTTTTTAATTGCATTACTGTAATTCACATTTAAACAACTGTTTGACATTCCATATGGGTGTCAGTGTCAAACAGATTACATCTGTACCCGTTTGTAACTTAGTACAGTCATGGCCAAAAGTTTTGAGAATGACACAAATGTTAATTTTTACAAAGTCTACTGCTTCAGTTTTTATAATGGCAAATTGCATATACTCCACAATGTTATAAAGATTGATCAGCTTAACAGCAATTAATTGCAAAAGTCAATATTTGCCTAGAAAATGAACTTCATCCCCCAAAACACATTTCAACTTCA
>WMED01000290.1:429-25022 GCA_019650415.1 Pipa parva
TGTGGCTTGCCATCTTTCTCCAAGGACTTTTCATATAGTTTGGGGGAAAAAAATCTACAAAAAAATAAACTGTATCTTTATCACATGATCTATCACATTTACACATAAAGTAAACAACTACTTCCTAAAACAGAGCCCTGGTGTACACCACCTATAACAAAGTACCTGGCCTGCGGCTGTGGGTTTCTATATGGTCATGGAACTCATCTACCTGTCTGTCTGTCTATCTGTCAGTCCATCTGTGTCTATCTCTATCTATTGACATTTTGAGAGCTAAAGATAGTGAGAATTAGTTAATAGCTGTTTTTTTTTTTAATTTTACCATTAATGCATTATATCAGCCATTTTTTTATTGTAGACTGTTACACAGGAAATAATTCATGCTCAGTAATCCTCCAGAAGTTGGCATCATAACAAAAAATCCCTCCCTTGCTTTGGGTTTCCAGTAAAGCACATTACTTTTGTCTCCCCTCAGTGTTGGTTTCCAAACAAACAGATGTAATGTATGAGCAAAGGTATAGGCTTTTGATTTGTGATGCGCTGCCAACTTCTGTTGGATTGATGATGAGCAATAATTATTGTTTCCTGTGAAATGGTCTACAATAATAAAATGGTTATATACTGATAAATATATTGCATTAATGCTAAAAAAAAAAATACTGAGTTATCCTATTGCACTGGAGTCCAGGTTCCTAAACACTCTAGTTCTGAGGATGAGAAAAAAACAGAGATGGTCTTCCTGGGACACATAAAGATGCAGGGAGGTGGGTATTAAGGGGATAAAAAAATGGCTTTTGGAAATAAGCCCAAATTACTCAAAAATTGACAGATCAGGTCAGCTGCATCCAACTCATAGTATTTTTTTTTATCTAAAAGCTTTGACAAATACATTATTGCCAATGTTGGGGGTAGGGACACAATCTATTTTCTCAGCTAAATCAGCAAATAGCAGAATCTGAGTTTCCTAGCTCTCTGTCTCTATAACATACAGGTAATAAATATACTGTATCATTTTATAACTAATAGCAAGCCCTCTGTATAAGATGGGAAGCGATTGAGAATTTCTGTATAGGTCCTGCTGACAATCTATGCCATTAACTGCATATCTCAATATCGTATTTCACAAATGGATTTGTCAGACATTATACCTATAAAATGTGAATACACGTCTTTAGTTAAGCAAACTGAACCTCAGCCTTTTCGTCTTGACTTGGTCTTCACCATCCTATTCAAAAAAGCAGTGACACATTTAGAACCTAGGACTCACTTGGAAGGAATGATATACTTCCTGATTTTCCTAACTTGATGTCTTTTATATACAGACAATGCAAGTACTAATCATACTGTGCGATAAAATTCCACACTACACATGTTGAGTTTAAAGAAGAATTGAGATTAAGTTGACCTTTTGCTTTTAATTAACTGATGTAATTTTATACTACTCTGATTATTTTTCTCTGACAAAACAAACACTTCCATCCAGAATTCTTCAAGTGCAGATGGCTTCTTTTGTAACTGTTGCCATATTCTGAAAGAAGGAATATTTGATGCTCTCTCACAGTGTTGTGTTTCAGATAGACCTCTGGAGGGTTGCCAGATCACTAAATCAGTATCATTGCTGTACCTTTGGAAGGAGCTGTGAAACACAACAGATGTACTGTATGTCTGAGAGTGTTAAGAAATAACTGAATGTTTGTAACAACACACAAGACTTCTGACAAAACCGAATGACTAGTCACTGCAATGGGTAATGTTTCAAAATAAAATTTGATTGCATGTTTTTTTTCTTGAAAAGAGGAACTCCTTTCAGTAGAACAAACTGTTTATTATAATTCAAGACTGATGCTTTGAAAAGAGACAAATGAGGTCATTGTGACAAATCAAAAAATGATATATTTGTGTTTTTGTACTAACTGCAGATTAAATCTTTTATTTTCTTTCCTCTCTTTTCCATTTTTGGTTATACAGTAGGCTTAACAAAATCGTAGATAGGAGATAGTAATTTACTTGTTAAAAAATAAGTGAACAATCTGTATGTTCTTAGTAACTGTTCTAAACCATTCTTGGCCACTGAATATATGCAGTTTTCATAAAAGATCCCTTTAAAAAGTTCTATATTTCTACTGTTACTAGAGCAGCTTGCAAAGTTGGCCTTCTTCCCCTTCGCTTACTAGGCACTTTTTCCAGATGCTATTGCTGTGTGTAACTCTGTAGCCATAGTGTCTTCCTCCTGTATCCCCTAAATCCTGGTGTTACAGTTTTGTCCAGGGGATGTGGGAGAGGGCAACACTCCCAATTCATGATCATATGAGTTATTCCTCTGCTATTCCCAATCCTGTGTGTTTCAGTTCAGCTGTTCCTGGGCCCCGTACTTGGAGTACCACAGTCCTCTTCCAGCTACTACCAATGTGTGTGTGTGGGGGGCGGGGGGTAACCAAGGGGCTAGGACTTGGTAACAACAAAGTTGAAACCTCCTTGAGGTGATAATGAGTAAAGACTGTGATCCCCTTAGACTCTGTGCCCCATGATTAACCAGCGCCATCCCCATTGTAGCAAGAGGACCCACTTTCTCATGTTTCAGTGTCTCAGTACACTATAGCTCCTCAACAGTGTCTGATCATGCTATAGTTCCTTAGGTTACATATCAGTCCTGTGATTCCCATAACATCTACCTTTGGACAGTTCTTGTATATCAAAAATTATGTGGGCTATAAAGGCCCACCAGGCTGCAGTGATTGAATAAATATTTTTTTAAGTAGTTTCTGAAACTTATGGGACCATTTCACTGTTATAAAGATAACTTTGTATCTCAGTCATAAAAAGTATCCAGAACTGCCGTGTTGGCAAGGATAGTGTCCCTTTAAGCCACCTCCACTCAAAGCTGTTATAAAAACTGAAACTGTTTACATTTTTATCCTAGTTTCTTTACTTTCATTTATATTTTGTTTATTTTTTATAAAGCAGTTGCTATTTCAGTTTCATATTTGTGGATATGGGTACAACAAAAGTAGGAAAAAAGAGTGCAATATATATATATCAAAAATATTACAGATGGAAGAGGCAACACAACATCTATAGTATATAATTCTATAAAATTAGACACAATCACACATACTCTTACACATTCATTTGTTATTTCTGTAGGTTTTGAGTTTCTGAAGTCATTTTGTAATTTTTCATTAATTGCTGTGTGTGAACACAGATGCAAAGGTGCATTACAGGCTATGAGTAAACAGGTAGAAAGGATTTAAATAAGGACTTTGTGGAAAAGAGATTAAGGGGGGAATTCACCATTGAGCGAAGTGAGCTCCGAATCCTTCGGCTCATTTTGCACATGGTGTTATGCGCTCGCTGATGTCCTGCACGCGGACATCAGCGAGCGCTTTAAAGGTATTCCAGTCTCGGCGAGACCAAAAGAGTTGCCTCACCGAGACTGGAATCCCTTTAAAGCGCTCGCTGATGTCCACGTGCAGGACATCAGTGAGCGCATAACAGCATGTGCGAAGTGAGCCGAAGGCTTCGCAGCTCACTACGCACAATGGTGAATTCCTTAATCTCAGATCTCTTGGCATGGATTAGATTATAATTTTCATCAGCCATATGTTAGTGCTAAATAAATAAATAATATCCTTAGTAAAAGGAGCTGCTAAGATACACACCACCCTTTGTGCATGCAATAAATAATGTTCAATATATATATATATATATATATATATGCGTTTTCATTGAAAATTTGACAAACTAAATACTAGCACTTGTTTGTGTAAGACGGGAATTGTTCTGCCAATTCTGTAAGAAAGCTGTAAATTGCTTTTTTATAGGCTTCTACAAATATGCATTAGTAATCAGTATTATCAAGGGAAGATTACTGTAAAATACAGCCACATTACCTTATTTTGTCATTTTCGTTTTGTATTGGTTTTGTGTCATCTTTAATTAACAAAGTCACAGGTGAAAGTGTAAAATCAACGCAGCAATACCAATGATCAAGGTATAGCGCTGATACTTTGATAGATACCCACCATAATGTGTCTGCGTTTGCCGAGTACACAAAAGAGTACACACAGAATGGTTCATCTTTGTTTTTGTCATTTTTGAACGAAAGGAAATGAATACAAAATCATACCATAAGAGATGAAGAATCTGCAGGCAGTTTCAATTAAAACTATAAATAAGTCTGGAGAATGACACATGAAGTTGAATATAGGTGTATTTACAGTTAATAGACTATGCTGTAAGGAAGAGTAGCAATCACCAGCCCTGGTCTGGGTACATATTATCAAAAACCAAGTGTGATTCTTTCCAGTTTTCAAATCACACGCCTTCATTATGTGAATGTTTTAAATTTTGGGGATTTAATTCACATTATTAAATTAAGAGGAAATCAGTTAAAAGCACTGATAGTACAAAATGATAATCCCAGTCAATAATCCCAAATTGAAGATTTATATGGCTATATAATCCATAATTTCTATTTGTTTACCATTTGAAAGTGTTCACCAAACATTATTTTAATGTGATTTGACAACCCTTATGTGAGATGTCCCCATTGAGCTGATCCTGCAATATTTATGAATAACAATTTATCTTATGTAAGGCCCGTTTGTTCCTGTCATTTTAAATACAGCTATAGCAAAAGACTTATGTTTTAAAAAAGCCAAAAATAATACAGCAATTGCATAGAATCTAGCTCTTCAAAATATCTTTTTTTTTGTTACCTTTAAATTTGTTAATAACATAGTTAGTGTTAAGGAATGGTCACTGAGTTGTTCGGGATTTAGATGACCTATACTACAGAAACCAATATTACACGGCAGGCTGTTTTTCTAAGGTTTTGCCAAACCTCCTCTTTAGCAATACACAGTAGTACACAAACTGACTCAAACATTTTTCATGGTAATTACCATGCTATGTAAACATGGCTTCAGTAGACTCAACCTTTTCCTGTCTCTTCTGCTTCCCTCATATTACCCTAGCAGTATGTACACACCGAAATGATAGTTGTAACCATTTTGTTTATACATTCTATAATGTGATTTAGAAGCATTGCTTCTGGCAGGTAAAACGAGGTCACCTTAAATGTGATATTATTGTAGTTATTTCTAGAGAGGCATTTTTTATTTACTTTCCTTGTAAATGTGGCAACAGCCATTTGAAGCCATTGAAACACACAGAAGCTCTAGAAGTATATACAGCATGCAGCAAATGAATAATTTCAATTATTTGCTTTTTGCTTTGAGTTCATTTCATCAGTTTTATTGCATGCAATTTTAGCAGAAACATTTCGTTTTTTTTACCATAGTAGTATTTATAACAAAAAAAAAGTATAATATTGCTTAAAAGCAGTTTGCTATTATAGTCTTTGTAAAAAACTTTCAGGGGAATTCATCAACAGAGACAATCATGTACAGAGGTCTAGTAACCCATAGTAACCAATGAGCAGTTAGATTTCTCTGGTATAAGTAAGCTAGGATAAAACAGGCCACTTCTGATTGGTTGCTATTGGTTACTAGACATTTGTAAAGTTTGACTCTTGTTGATGAAGAACCCCCTTTGTTTCTTTGTAAAATGTATGCAGAGTGTTAAAATAGCAACAAATTAGAATGGTTAAAAACAAAATGACAAGGAAAACACACATTATGGTAAATACGTTTTATAGTGTTAAGAAATTAAACTAATTCAACAATTCCTGTTAGCATACACAGTAGAACATATGACTTGATTTAGTAGGTCAGGGCAAGAATAACCTAAATGTGAAAAACTCATATCAGAGAAGACTGATGGTACTGATACACATTAGCATTTATTTACAATATGTACAGTAACTGTTAAACACTGAGATCTCTGTGAATTATAGTCCATCTAATGAGTTTTAAATAAGTTCTCACTGACATACAACACCATGTTTGGACAGACCTGCTTCATACTCTCTCGTCCTCATCAGTGATCATCTGATAACTTTAGTTAGGGTGAGATACACAATGATAGTGGTTTTAAAAGAGCTGATTTACCTCATGGAGACAAGCTGAGGTGTTAGGGAGCCTCAATATAATGCTTTTTGGGAAATATATGCAAATTAACTTCCCCACAAGCAAATAAATTTATTTGCAAAATTTACCAATACAAACAGAAGGTTATATGACAACAAAGGAGGTAAATGAGAGTTCACTACCTCATGACTGAAAATAATACTCCTCCAGTCTCAAAAAGGAAGTTAGGTATCTTGTGGGACCCATAAAAGAAAGGCTGACCAACATATGTCTGATGGTTTTCATTCTTCCAGGTCATGGTGTGTATGTAATAATAATTCAAGGAAGCTGAACTTTCTGTCTTTTTCTATAAGAGGTTTCACAAGTCATCCGACTAGCTGGCTCAAATGAAATAAGTATATAAATTAATACATTATTGCATATGCGCTTGCGTTAAGAGTGAATGCATGTTCACATGCACATATCCATGCAAGCTGGTTGCAACTAAAACTGGGGCCACTAGGAACATACTAAAACAGGAGATCAGTTATTGTGAGAAGGCTCAGCATAGTAACAACTGCCTCCCCTTCCTCCGTTATATGTGCTTCCCTTTTGTGTAAATTGTTTTTTTTTTTTTGGTAAAAAGTTTAATAAGGTAATATAACAAATGAAAATATCCTTGTTATTACATGGCTATTCTATCTATATAGGATTTTCTGCCTTCTAATTGTCACGTTACTTTTTCTGTTGGTGTTCTCAAACTGAGAGAGAGAAGGGGAATGAGAAAATAACTGTATTTGTTTAGTTTCAGTAATGACAGATAAAATAGGTTAAGATAAATAGGTTATTATAAAAATGAAAAATGAACTATTTCTTTAAACAATAAACAATACACTGTTCTCTGTTCCTTAATGTGGAACAGACAGTACAGGAAAAAGCACAAGACAGTGAATAAAATTTGAGGAGTTCTTATCCCATAAGACTATTTGCTAAGCAGACTTTGAAAATACTTTCAAATACATACATAGTGGGATGATTATGAATCATGGTATTATGGATTAACCATGCCAAGCCTACTTTCCAAACTGTTTACTTGTGACCAAGTTTGCTCATATCAATTAAAGATCACAAAGTGTTTGACTATATTTTACCTGTATATCTAGGGTGTTTTCAGTTTGACTGTAGGATTAAATGTGATAACCCATATGTAAATTTCACATGACGTGCCTTCGAACATAAGCCACAAACAGCCAAACCACAGGGACTTATAAATATGTAACTTTTTCAAGACAGGAATACAATAATTCTACTCTCTGAGCTCATATGAAGCAGCTGTTGCTCAAACATCTGCTTAGTGTGGGTTTGGAGAATTAGAAAAAAATTACATCTCATCTAGCAGAAAGCTATATACTGAGAAAACTTAATGAAAAATAGTTTGACCATGTGATAAATCTTTTAATATTTCTTTACAGATTGTTTTTAAATGTAACTGCCTAAACATTTTGGTCTTCTGTATCGTTGGTATTAAATAATTTATTATTGATATTCTGAGTTAATGAAAAGTACTATTAGATCTTAAAATATTTCCATGAGGTAGTAAGTTGGACTCAGTGCCAGATGTGCTCTTGTAAAAACAAGATGTCTGGTTGGCCCAGAAACTGCACAAATAACTTGCCTTTGACAAAACACATTTTATTTGTTACATTAATCAATCCATAGATCCCCTTTCCCAACATTATCCTGGATCCACCAAACTATGTCCAATTCCCATTACTTCAGTCATACTTCGTCACCATTTTTATGCAGTTTTCATCAATGTCATTAGAGCACTTGCTCCCTAGACAATGCATTGTGGGACCTTGAAAACATCTTCCATGACTTTAAAGCTAGGTTCACATGAGCGTATGATGCACAGTGCATCATACACTAGTGTGAAAAAAAATACAGGTCCATGGAAGTCGATGGCACTTACCTAGTTCTGGACACACCAGCGTATGATGCTCATATGCTGGGTCTGAAATGCTGTGTGTCGCATTTTTGTATTATACGCTGTGCCCAAAATGTGACACACAGGAAGTGATGTGAACACCGAGAGAGCGTTCACACTGTCGCTGGTAAGTACAATAGAAAAATACGCTCTGCGTATTTTTCTGTTTTTTTTTTTCTTCACACTAGCATATGATGCGTTACACATCATACATTAGTGAATCTAGCCTTATATTGTCTGACTGTACTTATATACCAGTAGCATCCTGGTTGCCTGTCCAGTACTGCTGTGGAGAGAAATGTTTAGGGTCATGCAATCATATTTTGGGAAGTTACTGTTAACTCACCATGACCTGATTACAGATTAGCTTGGACCAATTATAGATTCTAAAATGAATATTGTGGCTGCTCCCCAGGTGTCTTTTCAGAAAGAAATATTATTTTACACTAAATGACAAGATGCGCAGATAATTCAAGATCCTGTCAAGATTCAGGATTTGCAGGTTAAACAAAAAATAATTAACCAATGCACATTTACACATGTACTTTCAATATTTATATTATGTGCAATTGCTTACATTTCAAACACGGGGGATTTAACACCAACCAAGCCAAGGTAACCAATGTGTGGTGGGTCCTGTTACATCTTGTTTTAACTGTTAACTCTTGTCATTTCTCTAAGGATGACCTGCATTGATTGTTTGCATTTAACTTGAGAAGTGTTTGAGAAGATTAGTGCATTTGTATCACTAGCTGCAGAATTTTATATGGGAAAACTACTCTAAAGTCATTACTTTTTGCAAGTTTAGGGCTTCCTTATTAAATGGATGGCTATAGATTCTACTACCGTATCAAAGTTTAGTTCACCTTCTTACAGAGCAATTGTAATTTACGTTTGTACTACAAAGTGTAAAAGCCGATAAAGGGCTATATAATTATACTGGTAGTGCAGGTGATCTGACCAAACGCTGCTGCAACAAACAAAATAAATGCATATATCCTACCTTTTGTGCTTTTAATATTTTCATTATGTGTAAGGGTATACATTTAGGTATTTATGATTATTTTTTATGAATAATGCAAAATACATCAACTAACAACAAGTTACTCCATACACAGTCACTGGGTCCAAACTATTACCCCCTTACATCAGTTCAGGCCTGCCCTCCAAACTTGGATGCATTTTCATTGGAAACTATCTCCTGACAAAGGACTCACAAAACAATATAATCCTAAAGATCCTAAAGAGGCAATAGCTTCATATGAAATATCTGGTTGTTGGCTAAGCAGTGTTCCTTTGCTGGCTAAGTGGCTATTATCCCATTGGCATCCTTCAAAAAGACAAATGGAAAATGTAACTACATACCAAGGATAGTCATTATAACTATAATGTAATGCCATTTGGTTTGCTAAGTGCTCTGGTGGTGTTCATGTATCCCATAAATTAATTATTTCAGGATTATTTAATTGCTTTGCAGTTTTTGAATCTTGTTTGTTTTCATGTCCATTCATCAAAAGCAGGTGAAGGATGTCCTCCAGTTCCTATGTAAAATAATCATCTGTATGTGGAAGAAGGCATGTTTTGCTTATCTCATGCAGAGACTCTTGCCTTCTGTAGAAATGTAAAGGAGGGAAATACCCCTGGCCCCCCTCATTTCAGTAAATCCATTTGGTATAACAAACAAATTACTCCTCCAATGCAGATTAAAGATGGAGGGAGCTTTTAAAAATAAATCATGCTCATTTTGCATCAATAGGTTATTTTATGATAAAGCGTCATTATTTTTTACTTGATCATATGTAGGCTTCTGAATGATCTAGGCACATAACAACCATAATATATTTCATTCACGAATTTCAAATCCATAATGGAATCATGTCATTTTTTTATGTCATTGTCTTTTTTAATTTCTCTTTGCTTCTATCATTTTGGTGCATTAAAAATATTAGTGATACATTTTATTACATTTTCCCTGCTGCTTATTTCACTGGTTTAGAACTTCTGTCTCTAACAGCCTGTTCATCTTGCACTAATCCACTCTGATAGCTGTAATTAATTGGCATGGACTATGGAAGCTGAGGTCAGCATTATGGCCTTCAGCATAGTCCCTTATTTTTCTTTGGCAGATGAGTCAACTTTTCTGGCTTGCTTAATTCATAATTCTGGCATGCTTAGGGCACAATATTTTTGATAACCAGTAGCATCTGGGTCTTCAGATGGTTACTGGCAAGTGTTGCATCCTCAATGACTTTTCCTGGCTGTTATAGAGGCTATGGAGCCCTTAAGTAACTTTGGCATATGCTGTACTCTCAGATCAGGCTTCAGGCTTCAAATCATGCTGGTATTATTTTTTTTTTTATTCATTATTATTTGATCGTCAGGAATTGCATTAAATGTAGCTAATTGAAACTGACATAAAAAAAAAAATACCCTAATATAATAATATCATAAAGACAACTGTTCCTTTAATAAAAGAAAAAAAAAAAACTCACTCAGACTTGAAGTCTACAGTAATTTAGGCATGTTTCTTACTATGACATCAGCAAGTTATTTGAAAGTATAATATAATAATTGTTCAGATGATTTTTCATTCTCTTTTTTGTTAGGATGTTTTTTATTTTGTATTATTATTTTATTATTAATGGTTATTATTTTATTAATAATATCTATTTCAGTAAAAGTTTATCTGACTATACCTATGTTCATATCAGTCATCAGGATATCTACAGTGGTAAATGGTTGTGTGGTTTGCTCAATTCCCATAAGGTACAAAAAGAGGTAGATGGAAAAGCTCGGGGTGCACTATATAGGAGCCAACCAGCGATAAGAAAAGAAGAATAGTGCACTCCCATGGTAAAATCAAAAAAGTTTAATCCAAAGCTGTATTAAAAGTAACATCCATAGGAAGTCCAAAAAAGGTTAAAAACAACAGAATAACATATGGGCACCCCATGTTTTTTGGACTTCCTATGGATGTTACTTTTAATGCAGCTTTGGATTAAACTTTTTTGATTTTACCGTGGGAGTGCACTATTCTTCTTTTCTTATCTACAGTGGTAGCTTTAAAAATGGATTGGTCTGGGCAAATGTAATTCTAATGCTTTTTCATGCAAATAAAGATTCATAAATTGATTTTTATTAAAACCCTAATTAAAGCTAACAAGCTCCAATGGAAGTGCCTTTTATTGAAGTAAACCAGTTTAAAGTATGCAGATCTCAGACACAGGGAAGATTAGGACATCTATATTAAAATTAATGAATTTTGGGTCATACTGCTCCCACAATCAGCACTATTACCACATAGTGACCCCCCCCCCCAGGTCATATCCTCTGGGGTACCTCCTATGTGTTTGTTTCTGCGCTGCCTGTGAGACCTCAATGAAGAATGGCAAATTATACAAAGTATATCATGTCAACAAATGCAAAGTGCAAATTTATTTCTCATACACATCTAGTTAAACCCACTTGTTTCCTGATGGTTAACCTCTCACTGCAGTAGGTGAATAAATATGTTATTAGGACAAAGACAGTGAAAAGGAAGGAGAGAGAATGTCTGCCATAATTGTTACAGCATATATTTATATATTTAGTCATGTTTATATACAAAGACAAAGTATATATATATATAGTGACACCACCCAAATATCCTCCTTATAATAAAACATTATACATAAACTAGTAAAACAGAAAAGGGAACAATAGCTATAATAATAATAGCTATAAATGTGAATAAACAGTTTGACATTTTTCAATGGCATAACTATAGTGCTCGCCACAGGTCTAGTTTTAATTGAGCATTAGTAACCCCATAGTAAGGCAGCTCACACGCGTGTACCCCCTCCCCCGAAACCTGGTAAGTGAATATTTTGTCCGGTGGGGCACAGGAAGGGGCACCCCTGCCCAATGAGGAGGCTCTGGGGCTGATCTTGTACCAGGGCCTGCAGAGGCCTTCTGCCTTGTTGTTCCGACCATTATATTACATAAGACAATGTTTCAGTATGTAGAAGCACCATGACTTACAAAGGTCTTAGTTTTTTATGTGGATATGTTTGTGGGATTAGGGCTACAGATATTGTTTTCCTCTATTTCACCTGACATGGAAGAGTACAGGAAGATTATGTAAACAAAGAAAAACCAAATTGTTTATATGGAGTTACATTGCCATTATGTTGTTTGAGTTACAGCAAAAGAAAATAAAGTTGGTTCCTGCCACAAAGAAATCTTAAGTGTGCAGTGAGATACAGTCACTGTACATAACAATCAAGCTAAAGCTTAGCATCTCCAATGGTTATTTTAAAATAGCAATGGATTTAAAACACATTTAACCTGTTCTGGCAGGGTTTTCATTCTGATCAGTGGTAGGTGGGAACAGAAACAGCATTGCCTTGATGAAGGCTCTGTAGAAGGAAAAGAAAAGTTAAACATTTTTACAGCCTTCTTTTATTTAGATTTTTCAGTATTATTTAGCCCAAACTCTGTTTTAAAAGGATGAAGTGGAAGCTAAGACTGGAGAAATTGCTGATATTGAAAAACTATTGATATTAATAAATATCAATCCATTGAAACTGGCATACTTTGCAGTGGTTTTAATGAGGTTCACCTTCTATGGCAGATCTACATTAATCTTGAATAAATGTGTGTAGTGATGCACACCAGTTTGCTTCCTTAAAGGTGGTTCAAAATTCTTGGATGTTAGGGTAAACTTCACCATGTACAAGTATATAGAATTTTGTAAAGAAGAATATGCACACGCTTAAAATAAATTATGCCGAATAACCTTGTTTATTCAACCATAAAAGGTACAAGTGCTGCTACGTTTCAGGGTGCATAACCTCCATTTGTCAGAGCCTGACAGGTCAAAAAACTATTCAACTTTTATAAATATCCCATGGAGTTAGGCTTAATTCAAGTCACAACAAAATTATTTTTCAGAGGGACCCCACAATTAATGAGGGCCTATCTGAATTAGGAATGTGTACCTCCATACTTGAAGGTCTCATTTATTTCCTGTTATGGAAAACCAGTCATATGACTGTCCCCCTGTAATCTACTTTAGGCAGACAAATGTTTTTTCTATCTAGATCCTTTGAATGCTGGTATGGAATTTACTCTGGCTGTGCCTTCTACTTTAGAAGATCTTCAGTCCCTTCTAAAAACTTATGTGGTGTTTCTTGTTTTCTTTTTTAATGTTGTCTTTCATGGGAAGGTGATGAGTTCATAACCATTTCATTCTAGGAAATTCATGTACTTGTGATACTGAGAAAATTGCTTTTCCATAATTATTTTGATTCTACAGCTAAAGCTACAACTATATTTTAGTCACTTCAATTAGGAATGGGAAATCATACTGTTTTAAATACTTGGACTCATACTATTTGCCTTAAATGCAATAACATTTTCAAAGTGATACTTATGTCATTTTCTCCATAAAAAATCTAATTTTTTTTAATAGAAATAACACTCGCTTAGCAGGGCTGACTTTCAGCCGGGTCAAGCTGCGCTGCCAATCTGACTTGACTCGACTTTGACATTCATGTGTCCAGTGCAGTGCTACTGGTAAATTGTCTGGATTTCAAGGCAAATTCACAAATTCATTTTCTTGGGCGGAAAGAAGGGGTTTGAATTTTTTAGAAATACAGCCCTGAAATATAAGCAACTATTTTCATCACTACTTAATTCTTCTTCATCTTATCCATTCACTTGGGTCCGACTATTGGTCACTCAATGGATCATTGTTCTCTAGCACTTTCTGACTTGCACTGCTTGTTTTAATTGCTCCATGTTCTTTCCCATGTCCAATTTGATAGTGTCCACCCAACAGGATTGTGGTCGTCCCTTTCCTCGCTTGCCACTGACCATTCCCAAGCAAGATGTGTTTTTTGAGGAAGTTACTTTGGAAAATATGGCCGAAATATGATAGTTGTAGTTTTGGTATTTAGGCTTTGAGCGAGGCCTTCAGCTTGATGCAATCGATTACCTCCTTATTTGTGACTCTTCCCCTCCATGGTATTCATAAAAGCCTTCTCCAGCACCACAATTCAAAGGAATCTATTTTCTACTAATTTCACACATTGTCAATTTACATATTTTTGGATGACACAATATCTCTTTAAACTGCTAATACTTAAACTCTAGTTATATTAGTTTTTCTATTAGCTAAATGTATGTTTATGCTTACATGACAAAGGCACCTGTCAAGCTGTCTGTACAGCTTTCCTGCAAATTACATGCAACATGAATATTTAAAGTTTTGAAAAGCAAATCAATTTATTGCAGCAGCAAAATCTACTTTGAAGGGCAAATTGTAACCATTTAACTTTTTACTGGGCATGGCATGTAATCTGTTTTGAAAATTCAGTAACAAAGATAAAATAAAAATACAGATATAAAACAAAGTCCTTTTACAGTATCTTACTTAATCAATATAAATGCTGTTGTGCTTATTTTTAAGTTGTTGGGCTGTCTGACCCTCTAACAACACAGCTACATTTCTGTTACTTATAATACCGTATTTTCCGGACTATAAGGCGCACTTAAAATGCTGAGATTTTCTCAGCAATACTAAGTGCGCCTTATAGCCCGGTGCGCCTAATCTATGGACTGACCTCAGGCATCGGGCAGGCATCAGCACTCAGCAGGCATGGTGGGCAGACCGGGCAGGCATCGGGCAGACCGGGCAGGCATCGGGCAGACCGGGCAGGCATTGGGCAGACCGGGCAGGCATCGGGCAGACCGGGCAGGCATTGGGCAGACATGGGCAGGCATTGGGCAGACATGGGCAGGCATCGGGCAGACATGGCAGGCATCGGGCAGACTGGGCAGGCATCTGGCAGGCATCGGGCAGACATGGCAGGCATCGGGCAAGCATGTGCAGGCATCGGGCAGGCATCTGGCAGGCATCTGGCAAACATCGGGCAGACTTCGGCAGACTTCGGGCAACATGCGGCAGTTAATGAGTGCAATGAATATTCATGAGCCGGATATCGTCATCGCGCTGCGCCTTATAACCCGGTGCGCCTTATGTGAGGACTCAGACCTGATAGAAGCCGCTGAAGGTAAGTGCGGCTTATATTCCGGTGCGCCTTATGGCCCGGAAAATACGGTAATAATAATTAGATTGCAAACTGTCAGACGGACAAAGTTTTTGGTATCTCTAATGCTTGATTGTTTTTGCAAAAATCTATCCTATCTATCCATCTATCTATCTATCCATCTATCTATCCATCTATCTATCTATCTATCTATCTATCTATCTATCTATCTATCTATCTATCTATCTATCTATCTATCTGTATCTATCTATCTGTATCTATCTATCTATCTATCTATCTATCTATATCTATCTATATCTATCTATCTATCTATCTATCTATCTATCTATCTATCTATCTGTATCTATCTATCTATCTATCTATCTATCTATCTATCTATCTATCCTTCATTTCAAGGCCTCCCCATATTTAAATTCACATTTCCAGCTAACGAGCACACCAGGTGGACATAACTGGTACAGAATCCAGAATATAAGGGGATTCTTTTAACAATACTCAAGTAAAGCAAATAGATAGATCACAGGTTTTACACAAGGAATTAGGTCTTTCTCCAGTCACAAGAAAATCATTCTTTAGAGTAACTTACACTATTTAATGATAATGGCGTTGAGGGAGGCAGTGCCGTGATGTCATGGAATCACTGTCACATAATGCATCAGGAGTAGTTCTAAACCTCAAAATTCATCCAACTGTCCTGCCCCATCTGTCTAATGGATGGTGGCTGTCCATTAGGCCGATGGGGCAGGACAAAGGGGCGCATTGGGAGTTTAGAGCTACTCTAATGTGCCCCATTTTGTGGTGGCCTTCCAGAGGGGTGTGCTTGCCCCTCTTGCACCACTCTGTGGACACCCTTGCTTAATGAGTGCTTATCTGAGGAAGGAATGTGTACTTGCAGCCTTGTGGGTTCCACCTCTTATTCTGTCTTTTTAAGGAAAAGCAGCCATATGTTTGGCCCTAATCTGAATCAAGTCCACACCCAAGTAAGCTTCCTTCCTCTAACTAACAATAAATCCCCTTATAATATCTGTGATCAGTAGGAACCTTTCACAGGGTGCTAAAGATGCTTCCAGGTCTGTAGCTTCTAGAGCCCTGTCCCACCTTTTCTTCCAGAAGTATCAGTCTTCCCTAGTCTTTAAGTTCCTAGGCATTTTCTCCTAATTGTGACCCAGAGGGAGAGCACCAGAGCCACATTCCTTCAGCCTGGCATGCATGCCAGAAGTGCAGTGCCTTGCTGAAATAATAAAAGTGACTGTGTTCCAATTCTCTGAGTGCTTGGTAAACCTTGTCTGTTGCAAACAGAGAGTCATCAGGTTTGTCCCCAAAACAGAATAATGCACATTGTTCTGCTGTATGCTGGAGGATAGTGTTGGGATGACCAAAAGGTAAACCTCCCAGTGATCTTCGGCCACAGTTGATCTTCTTGAAGTTTTAAACTGCATCATCATGACATATCCCTGGGGGTAGTGTAAAGAAGATAGCTGTTTACAGACCAAAGCAGTATTTTTCAAGAGAACTTGGCTGGACATAGCATGGCCGTCCAACACTGCTGAAGGATATTATAAGAGACTTTCAATACAAAGGTACAGTATATTTTTGTAAAGATGTGTGTTTCAAGGAAAACTTGTATTTTTGTGAGAAGGAAATTGTGGTGAAGAAATCCCATATCTTACTGTCTTTCTAAAGACTATTATGTGTGAAGCTACATACAGTACATATTTCAAGACTTAAATCAGCCTTAATTGAAAGTGTGAGGTTGAATATATTGAGCACATTTTCTAAGACTTGTAATATCTTTTGCTGATCTTCAGTATTCATATACAAGTTCAGTAGTATCTTTTATCGTGCCGCTCCAGTCTCTTGGGGAACGTGTAACTCTCCTACTAAGCAATAACTGATTACTGGGTTGTGACGTCATACATCTATATAAATGGAGACTAAATCACTGTATTTGATGTTTTGCAATGTCCAAATATAACTATAAGCACAAAAGATTGAAACTCTTCCCTATTCCATAGTATTGTGACAATTCATTTTTTGGAAAAGCATGATTTCGATTGGAAACTCTTTCTAACAATGATGCATGTCCTGGGAATCCCATCAATTTTTTTAAAAGAAAGCCATCTTGTCATTTGTTGTGATAGGTGTATAGGTGTGTTGTTACAGGTGTAAAAATTGTGAACCTAGATCAGTAGCATTGCAGTTTTCTAGATTGACTAATTACTTTGGACTGAAACATTTTATATACTGAAAATGTAGTCAGTGAGTATTCATGTTCAATAGATGTAGTCCATCTGGTTTTATAAACTGATATTAATGTCCACATACTGCATTTGTTGTTGTCATATTAAAGAATTTACTGTAACCATTATAAAAATATATTTCATAGTTTGTCTAAGTGACCTATTTAGAAAAGAAAATGCTACTCTACTTTGTTCCTCTCATACCATTCAAAATTGTCATTAGAATTCAGATTCATTGAAAAATTAACACAAGCTCACCCCACTTGATTCATAATATTTATTTGAAGTACATGTTCCAGACTCTTATAATAGAGTTCTGCTTTCACTATCACAGTAATCCTATGACAACAAGAAATCTATTTCCACTAGTGAAGTATAGCTGCCCACAAATCAGAAAAAACACAGTTGTTTCTGTGTTGCACTTTTTCATTTTTAGTGGTACAATTTGAAGGTCATTTGTTTAAAACATCACATGTTTAAGTATAACTGATTGCATAGATGAAAAATCTAACATTAATGTTACTAATAAGGGTAGGTAAGAAAGAAGAGGGAGAGTAGGGTAGATAAAGTGGTTTATAGAGTTCAACAGTATTATTTGTATTTTTATATGTTTCTAAGAAACAGTTCCAGGGTAGTCATAGCAATTCTTCTTAATAGCTGGTATCATACATTTTAGCTCTAATTAATTCCATTACCTTTATCCATTTAAACCCATGTTTTGACAGCAGTAAGAACAGTATAGTCCTTTAGATTAATAAATTGGACACCTGGATCTGAATGAAAATACTAGCAAACCTTTTTTTTAAGACAGATAGATTGATGGTTGATCTATACTGATATTTGTGGTTACTAAAACTGTAAAGTCTTCACAAAAATAGCACAAGGCTTGTAGAAATAACATGTTTAAGTCTCTGAGTAGAGTGATTTAGGGGGGGTGTTAATTTAGGACAATATGTACAGTTGTTTATAAATGTTTTCAATTATTACAGCTATTACTACGGTATGTTTGTATTTTAGGAGTAAAGCTTTTCATTATTTTATTATACAATATTATATATATGTTTATATATAAATATAAAATGTATCCATATTGTAAGGATATGTAATATGTGATAATTCATTATAATGTATTTCATTTATCAGCTACATGCATGCTCTATGTTCTCTTTGTCTGATTTTTGATAAGTTATAAACTAGCGCACCAAAAATAAAGTCATAGTTAATATATTCCCAAGTTATACTGAATATATTTAGAAAAGTGCTATATAACATACATTTAATGACATACCACTATAAATCTCCAACAGTATTCACAGGTTGATATTCTCATGCAATAGGAGAATTCACAGCTTTTTTAGATGAAAAAAGTCCTTTATAAAGGAACAATTCTAGTTTAGATATTATCTAACCTAGAATTGCTCCTTGAAAGAAAGCTGTGAGTGTCATTGAAACTTTAGAGTGGTATGTGTTAATACTGTATGTTATTGGACTTGAGCAAAGTACCACCACCATATATTATTGTTTTTTTTTATAGATTGCTAGTTTTTTTTTATCTGTTAAGAAATGATAGAGAATTGTATTACTGCCAGCGAGCAGACCTTTAAATAACCTTTGCACCTAGCCCAAGCACTTTGCAATTTGAAAAAAAAAAAAGTAATAATAAGAGTTCCCTCAACTGATCATATATTTAAATATGAGGCTGCTGCAGTGAGTGCAATGATTAAATGAATTGGTAGTATCCTAGCAACTGTATTACATCTATTCTGACTTTACTTCCTAAGTTGACATCCCTTCGCTCCAACCTCGATCTACTGATATGGCTCATGATTATATAGATGTAGTAGAATGATCAGTTTCATTTTATCCTACTGTTATCCATAGTATACAACACTTTGCAAACTATATGCAGCTAAAGGCAAGCCCTGAAAAGGGTTCTTATAGCCAAGCTGTAGGCCTTGAATTTACATTTTATTATTATTTATTCTTATATAGTGCTATTATTTTCTGCAGCTCTTTACAGAGATTCATCATTCACTTCAGTCCCTGCCCCATGGAGCTTACAATCTAGTTTTTCCTATTTTGTCACACACACAGATGTATGTTTTTGGATTGTGGGAGGAAACCCACGTATGTGCAGGGAGAACATACAAACTCCATGCAGATGAAGTTCTTAGTGGAGTTGAACCTAGGACCTCAAAGCTGCAAGGCAGCAATAATAAACACTGAGCCACTCCACTGCCCATCTGAGCCACTGCACTGTCCATACCATACATACCTTTTATATTAGCTATACAAGGACACTGATGCTCTGGATCCTCATAACCCCTTCTCTGTCAGCTGCTGGAGTCCACTGCCAGTGCAATTATGAACAGAAGTCCAGTTTTAATTCAACCAGCTTCTTGCACAAATGGGTACCACCAGTGTAATAATGGAATCAGGGCTTGCAGAGGATCAGTTAAAAAGTCCCTTATTTTAAAGTAAGAACAACTGTTAACGTTTAACTTCTGCATGAAGGATAAAATAGCCCTTGTCAGAGCCTGACTTTAGTTCTAATGTGTTCATTTAAAAAATTCAAGAAAACATGGTAAAATCATAATGATAATTAAGGAATAAAATCAAGTTTGATTTACTAAACCTAATAATAAAAGGTATGTTTGCTGCCTATTTTCTCATTGCAGAACAATGAATGTAAAAATTACAGCATACTTTATGCTAAGCATGCTGATTTTCTGGGCTGGCTGTGGGAAGCAACAATAACAGATAAAACAAACTATATTAAATACATGTTTGTTTTGGGATAAGTATATAAAACCACTTTGCACTTATTTACCCTTTAAGGGAAGATCATTTCCACAGAAGAATTCTAATTCAATGGCAGGACTGTGGTGTTGGCTGCCTTGAGCACTCCCATAAATCACCTGAGGGTTTGTGTGCCGTATAAAGCAAAATAATATATATTTAGATTTTTTAGTCCCGTTCATTGCCAAAAACATGCAAACATAAACAAAGGGTAAAGCTGCATCCGGCATACAATTCCCTAATGCACTATTTTGGTCACGCATGCCAACTCTGAAACAGAAGAGGTAATCTTTTTGATTAATTAATGTTAATTTTGTCGACTCTCACTATGGAACATTCTTTTAGATCCTAAGCCTTCCTACACAAGCACATAAAAGTGACTGGAACATTTTTTTAAAAAAAGAGAAACCAGTAAAAAAAAATGTATATATAATAAAATATATAATATATATATATATATATAATATATATATATATATATATATATATATATATATAATAAAATTATATATTAGGATAGAGTGTTTGTGTTAGTCAACAGATGCAAAAAGCAAAAAAAGATGAGTAACAGTCCAATAAAAAAAGGTATCACGGAATATCGCAATACTCCTTTTTTTTTTAATATAAAATTATGTGTATATATACTGTATATATTTTTATTTTTTTAAACTGGGCATTTTAACAAATACAATAGAGAGATAAATTCAATATTTTCCAACACTGCTATACTTAGCCAGTGTGAGTGGCTTTTATACACAAATTTACCATTATATAAATCTACCTAACCTTTCCTGCTTTTGTGCAGGGAATGTTAAGTTGCATAACCATATAAATGTTAATTGGACACAAGCTTTATCTAAGCCTTTACAATCTTTAACATATACTGCTTCATTGTTTTTCATTCCTAATAGCCTATTATTTCTAAGGCTGCAGGAAAATGGCACTACTAGATATTTAAAATAAGGCTTGTTAATATGTTGACATGAGTGAGTCAATATCAAAGCCATGTTAATATGTTTAATGGCACAGAATGGTGCACTGCATCCTAGCAACGGTAATTGGAAGTAACACATCTGAAAGCGATATTATTACAGATTTGATAATGTTGTTAAAGAATCAGATCAGGTACGCTTGTTGAAGCCTGCTACATATACATGGTTGGTAATGAAACTATGCTGGTACATAGATGATTGAGCTGTATGTATGGGGCAATTTTGAACACTGCTCTGTTTACTGTAATCATTGCTAATTAAGTCGTCTCTTAATTTTGTGAAATTCTGGTAAATGTAACAATCCTAGAAGGTTCCAAATTGACAATGTTAGAGAATCAAGTTGCCCATTAATTTATGCATAATTACAGAATCATCAGAAGAGTTATTGGTGAGCACAACTAATTTTCTGCTATCTCCTATTCTTTGAAAGTTTTCAGCCTAATGAATAGGATGACTTTCCTGTCTGTTGAAACAGATCTGTGCCTAAACGTTAGTTAACATTGCCTGAATGATAAGAATCATATCGTTATTCGACAGATGAAAGGTATGTAAACTACAAACAGAAAGGTCTATTTGTTTGTAGAAACTACAAATGGAAAGAAATGTATACATGCAATTAGTATTCTACTATCAGGTGAAAACCGGGCACCTATATTTCACAGGAGGAATGAAGCCATAGTCTATTAACATTATTTTGTTTTATTTTACAGCTATTGCATGAACACAGTTTACAATGACCAAACTCAAGTTCTCAATTCTGTTCATACTACTGTGCCACAAAATATACTCTCTACAGCCAATGGTTTGAAGAGTTTCCCTTAATTTAAGTATGGAGCAAGTCTTGCAGAATCAGCTCTTTGATAATGCACTTGTTAATCCCCCCTTTGTCTGGAACACAAGAAAGGTTTGATTATTAAAAATCTTTTGAAGTAATTGTTTGAAGCTGTAGGTAATCAGAGGAGATGACAACAGGACATGTTTGAATGGTGATGTTCTGAGATTAAATAATTCTATTTCTGTAAAAAAAAAGGGGTTTTCTTTTTATGTGGGAAGATGTATTGAACTTTGTATCTGACACAAAAGTTATCATTGATTTAAAGGTAAAAATATTTTAATGGAAATTGTTGAATTTTCCTTTTTCTAACGATAGAACAGAAAATTACGGCTTTCTCTTTTTCTTTTTCTATTAAAAACAAAATCTTACAAACACTTTGAACTGTGGTGATTTAAAGCCTTATAGAGACTGTTTCGAAGAAAGTGGTTAGCAAATTTCTGAAGTTTCATACCTGCAATTTTATATTTTGGGTTTAGAATTCTCAAACCTTTCACTAAAGCCCTTGACTTGATTTCCCAAACTGAAATTCTGTAGAAGACTTAAGTGAGAAATAAGTAATTCTGTAAGACAATGCCATGGTGTTAATTATTGTACTGCACATTTTTTAATGTTTCACTGTAATATAGTTAGACTGAGTGTTTTTTTCTAGCTACTAAACAATCAGTACTAACATAACAGTGTCACTGTTACGGCTCCATTTTAATGTAGGCATCTGTGATTTCTGTTCCAAATAGTAGGTACCATTAAACAGGAACTCAAGTTATGTACTTAACTACAGTCACTGCTTATGATTTTACTGCAGAAGTGTAAATGGGGTGGGTCCTGGGCCTGGATAGGCCTGTCTGGCAGGCCCACCCAACAATCAGTTCCTCCTCCCAAGCCGTTGTTGTGCGATGATGTCACGTGACATCGGCCAGTGAAGGATGCCTCATGGTGTTCCCCAATCAGGTCAGTCTGACACTGATTTTTTCAAAAATGTTTTTTCACTCAATTTAAATACATTTGCAGTTGATGTAAAGTATTGTTTAGTTTATATTAGCAATCATTAGTAGAAGACCCAGTCTTTACAGATAAGTCTGCCTGTGTTTCTGTTAATGTCCCATTTAAATTTCACATTAAAACCTTGAAACCCTATATGATATAGAAACATGGACGATTTTGTGCTTAAATTTTTTACTTGAAGGCAAAGTTACTGGTGGTAATTTAGTGTAAGTTTTTTTGTTTTGTTCTTTAATAGACATAATAGAAGTTAGTAAAGGAAAAACTCCCAATTAGAAGATTATCTGAAGCCAGGTAAACTTACCAGCGCAGAATATACAAATAGCCAGAGGTTTGTATGCTTTATGTGGGACTTTCCATTTTATATGATAGTTATTGTTAGTTAATTGTAAGGTGTACAAACTTATTTAATTTCAAAAAAATCTCTAAAATAATAATTTTTCTATTTTATTATTTTATGTCCATTACAGTTTTAGGGGGTTATTCACTAAGGTGTGAATTTGACTGTCGAATTCGCAAACAGCGGATTCCCATAATAAATCCGCTACAATTTCCCCATTGTAAAGTTGCGACAATTTTTCAAAGTTAAGATTGCAACAATTTTCCCGTAAAAAAGTCGTGACTGCCACAATATTCTCATTATAAAGACACGACTTCAACAGTAGCAACCTATTGCGACTGTCTTTATCTGGCGAATTCGCACTTATGCGCAACAATTCGGACATTAGTGAATAGCCCCCCTTAGTATGAACTGTATATATATATATAGTATTGTGCTTCTGTTTTAAAGCAACCTTAAAAAGAAGCGTTACAACATCTTTAATAGGAGTATATTGAAAAAAATGTTATTTAGTAGAGGATTGTATTTTGTTAAAAAAAAAAAAAAAAATTCTCTGGGCCAGCTAGCTGCCACTTAATCAGCTAAATATTTACAGTAGTCCATATCTTTTGACTGAAACTGACATTCAACAAGAGGAGATATTATTTGTTTTTATACCTATTATTAATTCACTATAAAATGGGCAAGTGGTTTATAAAATAGTATGTTATGTACTCCACTGTGTGTTTCAAGGCATTAATTACATTGATTGCATTTCAGACTTCCACGTTTTAATGACATCTCAATAAACAAGAAATAGCCAATCATTTCATCTTATTCTATTTTCATTCTGTTTCGTTTGGCTTTTTTTTTTTTTAAACCCTGTCATGACTCAGTGGTTGGAAACAAACTGTAAGTAATTGCACCTTTCAGACATGTTGAAAATGTTTAAACAATAGAATGCATTAATTAAACATGTTCGTGTTATTTCATTTTGAAGTAAATGTGTCATGAGGTTTAGCAGTATCATTTTGTTGTATTATAAGGGAACAGTGATTAATCAGTCTTGAAGTATAAATAACAGTGATCTGTCATGTATCAGAAGGCACAGCTTGGCAAGGCATAAAGAATCAGAGAGTGTGCTCAGCCTCCCATAGATTGATTTTAGATCTAGTTTTTGATCAGTTTTTACAGCCTATGAAAACCTTTGAGTAAATAAGGCAGCCTAAAACTAATACAAGACACAAATAAGGAGATTTCTAATTAAGTGTCTGATGAGCACTGGGGAAGGTTCAGGGTTGGTGGCAACCATGACCAGGTGAAGAAGACAACCATTACTTGGTGTGAGTTAGTCCCCCCAAAGTTTGGAGCCATAGGCAAATGCCCACTTCCCCCCCCCCC